>DWAO01001581.1:0-18396 GCA_018230605.1 Heliconius congener
GAATTCTGGAGGCATTGCGTGTTGAGTGGCAGAACTCAACGCCGCACTTTGCCTTCATACCAGAGCGAAGAAATAAAAAAAATATATTGCATTCCTATTATATAAAAATTGAAAAAAATGTATATTACCTTTGAACTAAGTTATTCTATGAATAATATTAACAATATACTGAAAGTTTGTATTCAATTGAATTTTAGTAGACTATAAAATTTCTATTTTGTCAAACAGTTATTGTTGTATTAGACGCGTTAATTATTTTTTAGCATATATAAAAAATAAATGAATGATTTTTTGACAGGCAACCGAAATAGAAAAAGCAAGAACTGTAGGTCGCAAAGCTCTAAACACAATAAACTTTAGAGAGGAAGCAGAGAAACTGAACGTGTGGCTCGCGCTACTCAACTTGGAGCACAGATTTGGTACCAAGGTTCGATTCATTTTAGAATACTTTTATGCATTAAAATTATTTATCATATATAAAAGGTATTTTTTATGATTTAATAACAAACGTTCAAATCTTATTTAATTAATTTATTATTTTCCATACAATTCTCCTTTAAAAATTAAACGATTGAGTATTAATTATTATTAAAACATATTTAAATAAATACATATTGCAACAGGAAACTCAACAAAAAACCCTAGAAGACGCACTCCAAATGAATGATACATACCAGATACACTCCAAGCTGCTGGATATACTAGTAGACACCAGCCAGCACCAGGAGCTGCTGACCCTCGTCGACCTCATGATGAGAAAGTATAGGAGGCAGCTGGAGGTATACATGTTTTTCTTATTAATCTTATTAATAACTACATATACATGCTATTTTTATTGGTAAGTTTAAGCCGACGGTTGTGAGTTCGATTCCTATTTTGGGGGAAGATTTTTTTTCTTTTCTGTGCTTAACTAAGAAAACCAGCCAATATCTCGAAATGCCATATGCGGATAGAGCAATAAGCAAAAAAAATATTTATCTTTCTGAGGCCAGTGATAGCGCAAGGGCCCAGGCGTGTGACTGTAAATGCGGCAGGTTGTGGGTTCGATTCCCACTCGGAGAAATTAAATATATTATTTTTGGGGGGGTCTTTCTTGCCCAGAATAGTCAGTACAAGACAAGGAAAATTTCATAACATCTTATATGTATATACATGTGTATTTATTTTAAGGACTAAATCTAATTATATTAATAAAATTATTTTTATTTTGCACGCAGATGTATATCAGATGTGGAGAAATGTGCTTCAAGGCAGATTTAGTCGACAAAGCGAGATATGTGATGCAGAAGGGCATTGGGGTCTTGGAGAAGAAAGAACGTGAGTATTTTCTTTTTTTTTTAACTTGACGCTATATTCCGCATATAGCAGAACCTAGGAACCTATTGTTAAGACATTCCGTTCTGCTGAATTCTGGAGGTAATGCGTGATGATTGCCGCGCTTTGTCGCGTCACCAGAGCGAAGATATGAAAATATTAAATATTTCATTTCCCTGAATGGGAATGGAACCCTAATTATTCCGTGCGCCACGACGGCCTCAAACATTTATTTCATACTAAGTATTTTTAATCCTCCGAGTGGTTATTAAACTCTGTTACTCTACCTGGCGCCTATGCGAACATATCCGTAGACGAAATCTCTATTGATTTCGTATTTTTTTATTTTTATATTAACTATACACTAGAGACACGTGGTCCGTACTTTTGTTACTTTTTCATAATTATCAGCTAATCAACAGTTTTATATTTATCTGTTTCTTAAAGTAGGCTTATAATTAGAAATAATTATCTAGATATTTAATTCCTAAGATATTTATTTCCTCTACTAAAGAGTATATGACCACTTCGTTTCTATCTTTAATCGTCGTTTTATAAATTGTACTCTACAATGCATTTCGTCGTTGCCATTGTTGCACTGTGGATCAGCCCTTTGACCGCTTCATCTTCGCTACCGCTGTAATACTAGCAGCCGTAATTTTGCCGACTTCATGTTCACTACTACTACCATCGCGTTCATCAGACCCTGGGCTTCGTGAATCGTTACTCCATTTTCCACGCACCTCCCAATGTTTGGGATATTGCGAGTGGCACAACTCAACGCCGCAATACTGTTGTGCACTACTTTTTATTATATCTTCTTATAATATAATTTTTGAATATATATTCCAGATGTTACCCTCCTAGTCCGTTTTGCTCAACTCGAGCGATCTCATGGCGACCGTGAACGAGCTGAAGCGTTATTCGAACAAGTGATCGCTATATACCCACAGCGGGTGGACGTGTGCTGCGCCTATGTGGACATGTTGCTCAGTGGGAGAGACGTGGAGAGGGTTAGGTGAGTAGAGTAGAGAGAGTGAGAGGTTTTGGGATAGTGGGGTATAGGGGATTTTGAAAATTTGGCGTCGCTTGGTGAGTGCCCTGAAGTGCGTGGATGTGTGCTGCGCGTATGTAGACATATTGCTCAGAGAAAGAGACTTGAGATCCTGAAGTATTTTGGTAATTTTAGAATTAAAACATAAATATAAAAGGCTTGTTAAGTAGAAGCCTTTAATGGGGGCAAAATTTGGTTTTTAAGACGCTAGTTCAAGCGAGGTATCAGATGAAAGGGCTCTGGCTAAGCCTGAATTTCGGAAAAAGCTCGACACCTAAATTTTTTAAGGAACTCTCGGTATGCGAGCCCGACTCGCGCAAGTCCGGTTTTTTTTATTAGCTTCAGTACAAAGAAGTTCAAAATTATTTTTCAATGTGTAAGATATTACCGTTACAATGAATACTTACTAACTAAAAACTTTACGCGCACCTACAGATAAAGTAAAAATATCTTGTAAATATTTTTTTTCAGACAAGTAATGGAACGTATGACGTCACAGAAGTTGCCAGCAAGGAAAATGAAGATTTTATACAAGAAGTGGATCGAAGCGGAGGAGAAAATAGGAGACCAGCAACAGGCGGAGGCGATACGACAACGTGCGCTCGAATTTATAGATAAAGCACAGTTTTAAATAATAAATAAATTATTTGAATTATCATGTTGGTGTTTCTTTTCATATTGATAAACAAATAGATATTAGGATGTTTAAATTAATAAATGTTACAGTAATAACGCGTTGCGTAAGATTTTTTTATCTTTTTATCTAGTGATTTCTAGCGATTTATATATAACGCTTATAGCGTCAAAAAATTGCTTTACCTAATATTTGAACAGATTGTTCATAATGTAACATATCTTTTTCTATTTTTGCGAATTTTCTTTATTTAATCTCTTTTATTATGGGCTACAGAGGCAATCTTACGTTTCGAACTTGGAAACAGGTACAATGTAACTATTTCAAAAATAATTAAAAGATATACACACAAAAAAAAAAATTTTATTCACTTAAATACTTAAACATAAATGTTTTACTTGTTTTAAAAGAAGTATTATTGACAGTTTGGGGTTCCGGCATCGGAGGTGGGGGCGGTGGGGATGGTGGAGAGATTGAGTTAATTGCAGTTATATTATTTGCTATAAAGGAATTAACCATAGAATACAATGTATTGTCATTTGTAGTACTACTGCCATAAATAGATATGGGCGCACATACTTCATATCCCAATTTAGCATAAAAATTCTCTTGCCCTTTCGTAGACAAATGCACCATCTCCAATTTCAATACATTCTTACAATATTTTTCAACTTCCTTCATTAAATGAGTTCCTAATCTATTTCCTCTCATAGATTTTAATATAACAACTGTTTCAATAAAACAGCTTTTGGGCATACTTGGTATAGGTGTAAGCTTAGCGTGACCCAGAACTGTTTTTTGATCATTTACTAATATTAAACTGGTTGGTAATTTGTCGCAAGAAAGTGCGAGCGACATCATCCGGGCAGTTAAACTGCGTGGCCATTCATCATTTATAAGTTCACAGCAAGGTTTCAAGTAATGTGGATGTTCATGTAGTTTTAATAGTTGTAAGTTATTGTATTCCATTTCTGTTCTGTAATACGACTGAAAGATTTCAGAAAACAATATTTTCAATAAATTTTGTATTATAATTTTGATTGACAAGTATTAAAAAATAATATTAGTTTATATTATAGTTTTGTTAATTTATAAAATATCTTAGAAGTTTTAATTAATTTTATTAGACGGAAAAACTGCAGCTTTATTGATTAAATTGGTAATTGGTAAAAATAAGCACAAAATCACTGTCAATGTCAAGTTGACGGCTAATACGTAATTGTCATATTTATCCTAAATTTGTTATTTATTTTTCATATTTTCACACATTCTATAAACACTAAAACAAATTATTTTATTTTCTTACCTATTTTGTACAGGTAAACCTCAGGTACGATAATCATGTGTCAGAAAATTAGTAATTACATTTATTTTTTTTATAAAAGGAGCGATGTATCAACTTTCATGCTCGCTAAAAGAAAACTAACCTATTTTTCATTCGGCTGTCACATTTTCTAGTCTCAATCTCAAATTACAAAATACTTTGTAAGTTCAAGTTTATTATATTAAATCTAGAGAAACTTATAACTTCGTATTTTATATTTACATTATTTATTATCGTATTGTATTTTTTAATATGTCACCTTAAATGCATGCCATTTGACACGAAATTCATAACCATTAGCCAAAATAAGCGTTGGTTGACATCCCGATTTTTGGTCTAGAATAAATGTCCCGCACAGGACTGGCACGTTCCGCCTTTCGTGGACTCCTAACAATTTCAAAAATATAGACTGAAGATCTAACTGCCTTAGATACAAAGTAAACCAAACACAAGTTGTTTTTTTCGGACAAAATATTTTATTCATTCTTATCACACACTAAATCATAAACTACTGATTATTAATGTTTCTATTTCCCACTTTAGGGGCAGTTCCCGAAATAATAACGTTTTTTTATTAAAACATTTAAAAATCTCTTTTTCCCTATAAAATAAATATTTAAAATCGGGCAATGAGAAGTTGATATACTCAGGAAAGGCACAATATAAATAAATTTGTTTATTTTTAAAGTATTCCAATGCAAGAAGATGACGATGTACCAGCACTGTCAGCAGAAACATTTGCAGCCCTACAGGAGTTTTATATGGAACAACAGAAAAGACAGGAAATTTTAGAAAAATTAGAATCCAAACAACAATTGAATGAAAATATATTATTTGCAGAGAACTGGGTTAGTTCTACTTTTATTGATGTAAAATAAGTAAGTACAGTGTTTGACTGTAAATGTGATGGGTTTACTTTTGATCCCTACATATTTAAATTATTTTAATATATCTGCTCTGGTAGACAGATCACCATTGTGATCCACTCCACTGGCTTAAAAAATAGAATAATATTAAATTCCTTACCGGAAAAAAGCAGCTGGTATTTTATTATGTAATTTTAAACATCTTTTCAAATAATTTATAATATTTAATGTTTTTGCAGCAATTAAGTCAATTTTGGTATAATGAAGCAACAGTCCAGGCTTTAGTGAAAGTCATTGATAAATGCTTACCAGATAAAGGAAAAGTTGCACTTATATCCTGTCCTACTCTTTTTGTTCCAGTGAAGAGACATGTTGGAAATAGAGCTAATGGTAAGTCATATAAAAAAAAATTAAACCTTTTGTTATACTTAAAAGGATTGGTTAATTAACTTATATTTCTGGGCATTGTGGCACAGCAACAGCATCTGAGTGTACATGTGATAATAGAGAGGAAATAAATTATCTTTTTGTTTGGCAAGACAGTGCAATATTGAGTTCCACTGCTTAACACAGAATGTTTAGAATTGAAGGAGTAGGGCGGATGGTGGAATGCTTTGACACTTAGTTCATCTAGCCTGCTAAATAGAAAAATGCAAAAATGAGAAACTGCCTTTTTTTCTCAGCTTCATCTGTATCTGTAGAACCCATATAGCTAGGTTTAGGCAGGCAAAAGGAACCTAGTGTTAAGATTTTCAATTTTTTACTTTCTGCCGAATTTTTGAGAACTCAAACCTTTGTTACCAGAGCAAAGAAATAAAAATCTATAACCGTTGCATTACATTCACACTTCTGCTCCAGCATCACAATGGCCTCAATTTAACGTTCAATTCTTTTTATTTAATGTATGAATTTCTGTTGCAGTAACCCTATTGGAATATGACAGGCGTTTTGAAGTGCATGGCACCGACTTTATTTTCTATGACTATAACACTCCAGAGAAACTACCAACAGAAATTACTAATTCTTTTGACATAGTTGTCGCTGATCCTCCATTCCTTGCAGAAGAATGTATAACAAAGACAGCTAAAACAATAAAACTGTTGGCCAAAGATAAAATAATAGTCTGTACCGGGGCCATCATGAAGGAATATGTGGAAAAATTATTGAATGTAAATCAGTGTGAATTCCAACCTCAGCATAGGAATAACTTGGCAAATGAGTTCTCTTGCTACGCTAATTTCAATTTGGATGAGGTCTTGAGATGATAAATGAGAAAAATAAATTAATTGTAATACCATTCCTTTTGATAATAGTTGTTTATTATTGCAATGTATGCATTTTAATACACTTAAGATTTTTTTTCCAATTTAAAAATGCCTTTTTTTCTATAAAAATATTTTGATTTGACCTGGTTTGATACAAAAATGTAGCAAGATTTGAATCAGCTACTTTTCGGAAATCATCCTAACGCTCTTCGCCATATGTTCTTATCAACCTACATAGAGTATATTATACATTTATTTTATTTCAATATGTTTCCATGTGAACTTATTGGTTAATTAGGCGAACAAGCCCTTGAACAGTTTCAAGAATTAGTTGAAATTATATATTTTTTAAATGTGTTACAAATAGATGAACAGAACATATTTTATTTATTATATAAGGAAAAGTGAAATAAAACTCAATATCTCAAAAACATTATGCATTTTATTCTTAACAAAATTATTCCTTTGTCGTTCGTTATGCAGGTTAACATTTTTAATATGAATAATCAATCTTTAAAACCTCCATAGAAACAATTCTAGACAATCAAGCTTACTTCCAATAAATTAGTAATATTGTTGTAAACACATATTTTTTATAATTCAGAAAGGCCTCTATTAAGTATATAGTTTATTTTAGAGATGGACACATTGAAATCTATTTTAATATTGTAAATTAAATAATTTTGTTTAGGTTATTTAAAAAGAAAATAAAAAAAGAGTTATACACATATGATATCTGTATGCCCATCCCTAATCTTACTAAAGTATCTTCAGTATATAGTTTATAGTCAAAATATATTTTAGTAACAGTTGTCGTAACAGTATTTACAAACACCATCGAACTAATTGAATATCTAACAATATTTTATATTTTTTTTCTTCCCTCCGTATTTCAAATAGAACAGAGTATGCAGGAGGAACTTAGTGTTAAGACACTCCGTTCCCTGAGTATCGCCAAACTGTCGAGATGAATAATTTATTCTCTCGAGTGGGAATCGAACCCACAACCGTCACGTTTACAGATGCCTCTGTGCTGCGACAGAATTAACATATTTTATATTTAGATATTAAAATAGTATACAGCTCAAGCCCAGGCTTCCTTTATATATTGAATTAAAAAAATAATTTTATTGGAGAGTAAGTTAATGATATACATCATATATTCTGATACAAACCACACATCTATTCAATTATTTAAAGGCCTTTACCCACTAGTGTTACCAACATTGAAAAAATATTAAGTTTATTTCGCTAATATACTTATAATATAATCTTAAAATGTAATTTTACTATTTTTAGAACACATACAATAAGTAGAAAATACTTTAATAATATAAAGGCCATATAATTACTGGACATCTCATAAATTACACATAATCATATAGAAGCTAAAATAAATAACAATTACCAATTAATAACTTAATATTATTTATTTCAGTATATGTATTTACGGAAAGAATATTTTTGTGAAATTTAAAATAAAAAATAAAAGAAGGCAATGGGAAAGCCTTTATTTCCTAATAACTAATGTTAAGAACAATTTAAATGTGATACAGGAAAAAAAATATATTAAAATGAATATAGATACAATAAAAAAAAATACTATATTACACTGTATTTGTATATATTTATATATATCGAAATGTTATAGATTAAAAATAAATTGAGAATGTGCGATATTTGTACTAAAATAATCTATCACGTTTCTTTCTTATAAATATTCGTTATACTATCTACATTATACATACCTCGAGTCTATTGTCATATAATAGTTAAAATGAGGGGTTAAATTGCACATCATTCAAAGTATTAAGTTAATGGCAACACTTAATGTGCCAGATATGCAGATCGCACCGTCTTATATTTACTAAATTCGTTTAAACGTGAATTTTTAAAAAATAGGCCAAACAGTTATAAAGAACTTTTATGTGCTAAGTTAAGCTTAAAGCTTACTAAATTTTGTATCTTTTTGGTAATGTAAATACACAAAAATATTATAAAATTTAGTTCGTGTACAAAACAAACAATAATAGCAAATCCAGATATTTTAGACCATAATATTATATGATCATAATCTGTTATATTTATAAAGTATTAACGGATTAAATAAATTTGTCGTTTTTTTATATGTTATTATTTCAATTTGAACCCTGTGATTAACTCAATTGATTTATGAAATTTGGTCTCAATAAATTATATACACAGCAGATGTATTGCCAATTTCTACATTTTATTTCATATATGTTTGCGCTCTATAGTGTTATAGAATATAAATATATATAAATATAAACCTAGCTAGAAACATATATCGAAATTAAAAGCCAATTTTTAAATTTTAACGTACACTTTTGTAGTGTTCCTCTTTTTCTTGTTATAAATGTGCCTATTTAGAAAACTTCCAATATGATAATACATATACAAATAATTTAACAAAAACGTTAAAAAAAATTTTTTTGAAAACAATTTATTGCACAAAAATTTAAACTATTAACAATTATTATATTTTATTATGTAAATAGTTAAATATGTTTCAAGTTTCTTTTTACCGATTTTCAGTCGACCAACGATCGAATATTCAATCGATTTTTAAATTTTTTATATCAAAATATTATTTAAATGGATTTATATGTGTATAAGAGGGAACATACCTTATATTTGTTAGTTACTATAATACATTAAAATTTCCTCGATTAGAGGTAATTTTGGGAGCTAGTGACGCTTATGTACTGCTTCAGGAATTTATCATTAAAAAAAAATTGATATAGTTTTCGATATTTTTTGTCTCGGCTCCATATGAAGTGTCCTCAATTGATTTAAATATAACAAAGAAAATATGTAAAACAAGTAAAATGCACAAAATATACATATCAGTCATATATATCTCAGTTTAAGAAATCTTAACATAAATGTCTTTTTATTTCATTTTAACATAAGGATATATAATCTGTGTTAATCTTAGTCGTGTTGAAGTATCTAAATATTATGGCACGACTAAGATTAACACAGATTATAAAATCCATTAAAAAAATGCTTCGGTCGTACAAGTAATAAAACAAAAGTGCTTATTATTGTCAAATTAACTTTATACACAATGAAATCGAAACTTCACGACATAAAAGCAAATCAATATGCCTCAAGTAATATATTCATAGTCAACGAATAAATCAGTTAAGGACATCCCTCGATCATTCATTTACTAGCGATGTTTTAACAGATAAAAAAACATTAATTGAATCGTTCAAGTTATTTTATAATAACATTTATGAATGAGTTTAAGATTTTAGAATTTTGATAAATTGAAAGTCTTTTACTAAAAAGTAGTTTTAACTCGAGCTGCTGCTAAGCCTACATAACTTTTCTATATATAATAAAATAGTTTTGATTAATCGATTATTATACTATTCATCTACGAAAATAAATGTGGGATGTATTTTAATTGAATTCAAAGGCACAGGGGACTAATCAGGTAATTCGATTAATCGTACTAATATCGATTTCTACAAGTTATATAATATATACTCTGTCATTTGTAAATATTTTTTTTTATGTAAGGCTTCTACTCGTTTTAAGTCTTTATGAAGAATATATTAATAAAAACCTGGATATTGTTGTTGTTAATTTAAAGAAATAATCTTTATCTAAGTACTTGTTATGTATGTATTTGTAAATATTGATTCCACATCATTTTTAGTTTATAATACAATAATGTTGAATTCACACAATTTTAAAAGGATTTTTTACAAAAAAAATTTGGTTAACTCGGGAGAAATGCTCTGATATTTTTTTTGCTAGAGAAATTTAGCTTATAGCGCATCTGCATGAGATTTCGGATTTATTGAGAGATCAGAGAATTTAGAACTTTTTCAAATCAAAAACGAAATTAATATAAATTACACTATAAATATATTTCAATAAGAGATAGTTCTTTTGTACTATTGTACTATATTTTATAACACCACAATGGGTGACAGTAGGTGGAGGAATGCATAAATCTATGAAATTTTGAAACGTAATATAACAGGGTATTGCATTGTTTACAAAATTGTCTATTATTAATCTAGATAAATAATTATGCTGATTTTATTGAAAATTACAGAATATTTGTAATATATTTCATTACAAGTAGTGGACTTGTAATGAAATATATTACAAATATTTTTGTAAAGAAAGGAACTATTTCAATTAAATTCAGTTAAGACATTTCAATAGTATAAACTAATGCTTGCAATTCAAAAACCATAAAGGAATTATTACAAATAAAATCAACAGAGCAGCAGTTCATATATCATATGTAGGTTACTTTTATAAAAAAAAATAAAGAATAACTATACCTTTTCCTAACATACACACTATTCAGTACAAGTTCGAATCAATCTATTGAGGTAGCAGCAGCAGCACGAGCAAGAAGACCAGCGTTGACCAGTGTTGATGTGTATTGTGCCCTCGCTGCCTTCACCTCCCGAGCAGCAGCAGCGGCAACGTCACAATTGCGTATAGTAATCAATTCAGTTGTAACGTGTAGTGTGCAGTAGCTGCAGTACACTCACCGTCTCCGCCTAGCGCGCAGCAGCAGCAGAACGAGCAGCAGCAGCAGCAGCGCGGCGACCCGCAGCAGCATCTCGGCGGCGCGGGTGAGCGCGCGCGCCAGTCGTCGCGCGTCGCGGCGGAGGGCGGCCGCCACTAGCTCCGCGCGCCATCATCCCGTGCCACACTTGCCGCTTTCAAATACGCCCTGTATTTTAAAAAAATAAATATATAAATAACACAAGGAACATCCAAAAATTATTATTAATTGTTCTTCCGTCCTAGCATAAAATTAAAACAGTAGTTCAGAATTGTTCTTGTATAAATATAATTTAAATTGTGATATAACGAAATTTAGCCCCGCTATCCATGTCAAATTTATGTCAATCTTATTGACATCTACCATCGAATTCATTGCCAAAAGAAGTGAATGGAATAAATAAATGGCTTTATGACGCATTGATTGACAAAAAATAATAGATTAAAAGAAATAATTACAACAATGAATAATTCCAGAGCTACTACAACGATTTTCAATGATTATAAGGTTTTCCTTGGCAATACTTATTAATATAAAAAGGGTCCACTAACCTTCCTAAAGAAAGGCGAGAAGGCGACCAGCGACTCGCGGGTGAGCGGCGCGGCGTGCAGCGGGCAGCGCCTGTCCGCCGCGCACGCGGCCAGCAGCCGCCGCAGGAACGCCTCCAGCTGCGGCCGGCGGTTGCGCGCCAACGCCTCCGACGACCACAAGGCGCGGGCGGGGAACGGAATCGCCGCTATCTGCGTGTAACGCATAATGGAAGTGGTTATTTTATTTTTTTATTTTTATAGCAAATATTAACGCGCGATTTGTCTTTATTTTTTATAAAAACTAAATTAATTATAATATAAATATGTACAATTGATATTGTTTTACACAATCTTACTCACTTATAACTTATGAAGCAGGTGACTAACCAGGCGCCAATACTTTAATTAACTTTACCCAAATATTGAAGAAGTGAGCAAACTTAGATCTATAAACACGAAGACCCACCTTCTCGCCGTACAGGGCCCTGGCGGCCAGATACAGGTCCCGGAAGCGCCTGTAGCGGCGCAGCAGCGCCCAGGCCGCGCCCGGCAGCCGCACGCGCACCTCGTACTCGTGGTGCGTGCGCGCGCCCGCGCCGCGCGTCACCCAGCCCGGCACGCACACCACTTGCGCTGGGCAGAGTTAGGGGGGGGAGAAAAATATATAAATATTATTATAACAAAAAATATATAATTATCAAAGTAGTAGGGTAATATTAGTTTTAGCCAGGACAGTAATAAAAAGTATTGTGCTCAAGTCTCCATATTTTTATATTCTTTTAAATATTTTTCTATATGTGCAGGTTCAAAAACCTATATTTTTGTTATTTTAATTTAATAAACAAAGTTATTCGACTCACCAAAGTCCACAGGATGCATTAGGCCTTCTACACCATAGTCCTAGAAAGTAACAATATGAAATAATATCTAGCAGAATAGACAGGAGAAACCTAGGAACTAAGTCTTTAGACACTCCATTCCCATTAAAACGTTTACGTTCTCTACTTTCCTTTTTGAGGCTTTGTTTATTAAATGGTGGAACTCAAGTTTGCGCTTTGTAAACTACCCTATGGTACCCTAACCTATGGTTTTAAATAAAAACCCTCGAATAAATATCAACCACATTAATATGTAGTATAATCACCTAAAAATATTTAATTCTTCCCATCCAGCCGTTTTAAAGTTCATAAGTAACTACCGTTAACTTATGAACTTTAAAACGGCTGGGCCGATATGATCTGAATAAGATAGATAAAATACTTTTTTATATAAAAAATATCAGCTTCACGCTATATCCTGTACACAGCAGGGTAGGTAGAGGGAACCTAGTCCCTCACTCCATTCCCCAATTTCTGCCGAATTTTGAAGGCATTGCGTGTGTGGAATTCAACACCGCGCTTTGCCTCGACGCCAGAGCCACTTGTGCCACTGCGCCAAAACTGGAATCAAACAGAAACACGACTACATACCGAAATTGCTAAGGCGGAGGGATGCACGGCATGTATACGTGGCGGATCGTGGTCTGTTCGGGGGTCCAGTTTGTCCAAAGAGTTCCTCAAATGGTCCATAGGATCAAGCGAATTCCTCAATGGGTCCCTTAAGGGATCACGCCACGATTGTTCCGTGGGTAACTCGTCGTTGGAAGTGGATACATTGTCAGATGCTTCCACCTCAGTTTCTTTTAACCTTTAAAAAAAAAGTGTATTTTAAAAATTGATATTACTTTAGCTTATAATTATATTAAGGTCTCCGTGGGGCACAAAGGTACGACTGTAATCGCAACGGTTGTGATCGGTTCCCTCTGCCTAGCCTGCTAACCTGCATCTGTGGGATATAGAAATCATCCTAAAATTAAAAACTCCAAATTAGCGGATCTTCTAAGCCATCCTTTTTAACATGTGCGTATTCGGTGGATGCATGCATACCGTTTTGCTGAGGATCAGCACGAGCGTTCTGTACAAAGCAGTCATCGGGGTGCCTGAGGGACAAGGGACAAGGGTTCCCTCTACCTATCTATATGGGATAGTACCTGTTAATATAAGTACCTGCTAATGAGCGGATCTTCAAAACAGCTTTCTTCCTTAACATGCGCATGTTCGGTGGACACCTGCATGTCGCTCTCGCTGAGCGTGAGCGAGGGTGTCTCCTGTATGGGGGTCACCATGATGGTGCGCTTGTGTGGCTGGTTGTCGAAGAACGAGTACTGGAGCGCCATTTCTAGACGAACGTATTTCTTTTGGAGTTCCTGTAGCACCTTTAAATTGAACAAAAATTACACTGTTAAATCGATCGTAATAAAATTAATAAAATAATAAATTAAAAAGGAGTAGCGTTTATTTCTATAAACTTAACACATGTCAATATGTTCATGTTATAGCAGGTTGTTTCAGTCTTGCTTTCACCCTGCTTTAAAGAAAAATACCATTAAGCTGGTTTTTGTATATATAATAATTTCAAATCTATTGTTTTGTTCGATTTTATAAAAGACGTGACTTGGGACAGTTTCACACATAACGCGCAATACGTTTAAACGGTTTTTTTACGTTTCATTATTTTCTTTCCGAGTGAATAATGCGCAAAAATTTGGAAAAGCTACCCAACTCCAGGGTGGCCACTATTCGTCAACCGTACTTTGCGAAGTATGTATTTAAATTTAAGACTTACTGCAATTTGCCTATTAAGTTCCTCTTTTGAACAATCGTTTTCCAAAGACGATATAACAAGCATCTTCTGGGATGCTATCCTCGAGCAGAGCCTTTGCATCGCCCGTAACGCTTCAGCTTCTGTTACTTGACGACGGGATCTACCATCGGCTGGAATTCAAATGTAATAATTAATTACTGATTATATTGGTCTCTCAGCAAAATTTATGCGGGTAGAAGGGTAGAGGAAACTTGGGAAATTAGCCTTATTTACTCTATTTCCAATAAAAAACTCCGTTCTTCACTCTCCACCGAATTCTTAAGGCATAGCGCATTGAGTGGAGGAGCTCAACGCCATGGTTTGCCTTGATACCAGAGCGAGGACATAAAAATATCAAACATTTCATTCCTTCGAATGGGAATCGAATCCACAACAAAATTTGTTTTGTTTTAATTTTTTAAAACACGAATTTATTTGTACATAAAAATTTAAAATTATGTTTTACAAAGAAAAAGATATCATAATCATATCATAAAAAAAATGTAATTCAAAGAAGCCTTATCCCACAATAACTATTCTCACTCTATTACGCAACAAAATAAATGAAAAATGCATACATTAAAGTGCAATAAGCATTATGATTAATACTTAACACAATTATTAAGCGAATAAATAAAATATAACTAAAATTAAAACAAAATCAACTTACTAATACGTCTCCTATATTTGGCCCTCGGGTGTCTTTCCTCGGGGGACCGCTCCACCGAACTGGACGACTGCCCTTCGACTATTCGCGGCTGATGTTTATATGACGAATAGGATTTATTATTATAAAGTAATATAATATGTTATATAACACCTTCGTGACGCAGGGGAACGAGCGTGTGATTGTGAACGAGACGGTTGTAGGTTCGATTCGATGTAATGAAATATTTAATATATTCACTTACTCGCTTTATTAAAGAGAGAAAGCATAGTGTTCAGGCGTACCACTAAAAACTCAATGCCTCTAGAATTCGGCGCAAAGTGCGGAGCGGAAGTGTCTTAAAAAGGAATAGAGAGTTTCATCTTAGGGAACCCAAGTGGTTCCCAAATTCGCACTGCTAAGATGTGCGTGACGTTTTTTTTGTTATATAGTTCCAACGAAATAATAAATATAAACTAATAAATAATAATTCATTTTTCTGAGTGGGGATCGAACTCACAACCGTCGCGTCAGACGCATGACCCCCAGAGCACCGCGACGGCCTGAATTACTGTTATTAATATATAAATACTATATTTTTTATATATAAATTTTCCTTATTAATTACATATAGTTGTAGAATGATAAAAGAATTGCAAATTTTTTTTCGTATAATATATCTCTCATTTAAAGGCAAAGGTTAGCAAAGTGCGGCGTTGAGTTCCACCGCTCAACACGCAATGCCTCCACAATTTGCCGGAAAGTGGGAGACTAAACTGATTAATGAAATGGACTAAAGGGAACCCAGTGTCTTAACACAAGTTCCCGGGTCCACTCTGCCTACTATGTGCGGGATACAGCGTGAAGTTAAAACAATCTTTAATTTAAACGGGGAGACCAAAAAATATATAAAATGTATATTGTCACAAGTGAAATTCAAAAACAAGTTGAAAGATGACTTCGTAATCCAAGAAAATATATAAAATATTTTACTTTACTAAACAATATGTACAATTGAGAAAAAAAAATAAGCTCACCTTATGATAATCCTCAGTGCTAGACATATCATCACTATCGTACGCTGTTGGTCCCAATTTGAACTTCGGCACCGGAGGCTCCTCGCTGACAAGCCCCGACACATCCGTGGTCGAGGGGGTGTTTGGGGTGGGTGGTGTTTGGGGTGTTCTGGGGGTGGGAGGTTCCGGGGGAGAGGAACTGGCTGTGTGAAATGTGTCGGGAGAAGTCAGGGTTGAAGGGAGCGGGTCCAGGCTGAGACTTAAACTGTGTGTAAAAAGCTCAATTTTATTATTTATATATGTAGAGAAAATCGTGGCACAAACGTCTCATATCTAGTTATATTATTATTATTATTTAAGTTGTAGTTAGTAGTTCTTTTAATTATATCCTTTAACAAAATAAAATTATAAATACTGAAATACGAGGCAAAGCGCGGGGTTGAATTTCGCAACTCAACAAGCTATGCTTCGAGAATTCCGCGGAAAATGGGGAACGGAAGTGTTTTAATGAGAACGGAGTATCTCAACAAAAGGTTCCCAGGTTCCCCCTCTACCTATATTGCTATGTGCAGAATACAGCGTGAATATAAAAAAAAATATAAGTAATACCTAAGCCGTTTATTCCTAAAGTGTTCTCTTTCATCGGCTGACAACGTTTCGGGGACTTCTCTTCGTGCGCGTAACACTAGCTCCGACTTGCTGCGTTTAACGCCTTCTAGGGGAGACATGTCGCTTTCTGCTTCTGGTGGAAGAGTGGAGAAATTACATATAAATTGAGTGTTGTGTTTTAAAATGAATCGCGATCTTAAGTTCCACTCCTCAACACACAATGTGATGTGACGTACCCCCATCCGCGAGTGCCCTAGTGAGCCCTCTCTCCCTCGCGGCCAGGAGGGCAAGTTCCTGTTGCAACTTCTCTATTTTGACGCGGTGTGCAGCCACGCTCGCTACTCGGCCTTGTAGTTCTTGTTCTAGACTTTCTAATTCTTTTTTCTGGAATCAAAAATAATAATTATCTTAATGAATTAATGAATTTATTAATTAAATAAAATCAATTAGATTATTGTTTTAAGTTTCTGTGTTCTCCATTTTTCGCCTTTTTGGAATATATAATACAGGTTTTAGCCTTATGAAAACCTTTGGATATGCATTCAAAATTATCCACAGTATAAAAGTCAAGTTCACAATCACTGCGGTCTCTTGTCACATTTGCCAAAAATCAATCAATCACAATATTTCAAGTAGATCTTCCTATAAAAGTTTTGTGTACGCCATTTATAATTATTCAGCTTCCCACTGTATCCTGCACGTAGCAGGGCTGGCAGGGGGGTCTAGTGTTAAGACACTCCGCTCCCCGTTTGTTCATTTTTAATAACAGTGTACTATAACACAAAAAAAGCTTTATAGACTTCAAGGAGTTCTTTTAAAAATAATTTATCACGACTAAATAAAAATTGAGGCCATCGTGGCGCTGGGGGACAAGCGTGTGACGCGACGGTTATAGGTTCGATTTACGTTCGGGGGAGTGAATCATTTAATATTTTAATGTCTTCGCTCTGGTTACGAGCATCCAATAAATAATGTATCGAGAATTTAGTGGAAAATGGAGAACAGAAGTGTCTTACCACCAGGTTCCCAGATTCCCTCTGCCTCCGTTGCTAACAAAATAAATAAAAAATATCTCACATGTCGTTCCACAGTCTCCTTGATGCTTTTAGCGGTGGTAGGCTCGCACTGCTGCAACAAATGCATCAAACTCTCGGTAGATGTTTCCGATGCCGGGCTGTCGGGACTCGGTGTTAAGCTCTGTGAACAAATGTTATAATTATAATGATTCAATAATATTCTATTACTATTTTGTCGCAATTTTACATACTATAAAAATGAGTAACGTTTATATAGACGTATTAAAAATTAAACTTGAAACTCGAACCTGCGCCTTTTGCAAACCGACTAAGTACCTGTAGCTAATTAAGCTGAGTTGTACGTTCTTATCCAACTGTCTTTTGTTGGTGTATGTCTTTTCATGCGTTTATTATAGCTTTATAAATTACTATTTAACTAGTACCATTAACCCTTGACGGATTTATCATTCAATGCGACGTAGCGTATTTGAGGCGATCCTTACTTACTGCAAGTAAGGATATGAGTTCCATACGTCGTCATATGTATGTTTATATAGTACGAGCGGATCGTGGGTTCTAATCTATACCGATATTTTCGAAAGTTATTATTTTATTTTAATAAGCACTTTTCAATCAATATTTGTTAGATACATTAAGTCGTGATTTTTCAATAACTTTTATTGTGATATGGAGTGAAAATTGTGATTAACCCTTCTTTTATTGTCTAACTCATTGTATATGTTGTGTAATACACAAAAACTAACAACATAACAAAATCAAAAAACACCCGGATCCGACAATTTAATATTAAAGTTAGAAATAAAAAATCAGCTTCACGCTGTATCCCGCACACAGCAGGGTAGGCAGAGGGAACTT
>DWAO01001582.1:0-18392 GCA_018230605.1 Heliconius congener
CAACCAGTCGGTTTTGCAGTCACACTTCGTGCCGCTGCGCTACGACTGGCCTCAAGTAGATCATTAGTAGTAAAATAGGTATTTTTGTAAAACAAATATTCACTACACGTTTCAAAACATAAGCTATGTTACGATCCACTCTTGCGCAGTCATTTTCTCTAGGACAGTCTATTTTTAACTCTATTTTTTACATATCAAGAGCTAAACTAGAATGAAATCAAAACAAAATTATGCAGGAAATGATAATTTAACGTGATGTATTTAGCGGTACGGATGTAATGTCTACACGCACCTGCATAGTGGGTTCGAGTCCTTTTTAATTTAATAGAATAAAGATTTAATTAGTAGAATAGGGATATTATAGAATCGACAAGATAATATAAAGCTTCACGCTGTTTCCCGCATATAGCCGATTTGGCAGAGGTGTGGGAACAAGTGATAAGACATTTCGTTCATCACGTACCACCCCAATTATCGTGTTGCATGTTGAGTGGCGGAACCCAACGCCGCGCTTTGTTTAACGGTGCTTGAAAAAAGCACGGCGTTTGAGGAACTAATGAGATTTTGACCATCTAGGGGCAATGGGAGTGTCTGGCTGAATATGCAATGTTTGTGAGTGCGAGCACATTCGGAGGAATGAATGTTATATTAAAAAAATTAATCCATACTTCAATATATATTTTATCCAGTGGAAATTGAACCCACAAGCATCACGTTTACAGTCACACGCCATACGCTACGATGGCTACACTAATCGAATATCTATAAATGGGAAAAAATAATTAATCAAAGAGTTATTTCACCACAAGTTCTAGAAACTTCTTACCTTTCATGTGATCTGATGTATCCGCTCTCATTATATCTGTCAAATAGTGTTCCAGAGACCTCATGTTGTCCAAGCCGCTTCGATCCTGTAAAGGAAAAGGCGAATTTAGTATAAATATAAGAATAAATTGACACAACCGTGACCCAATTGGGAAATGACTGTACGGTGTCGGTATTAATTGTAGCTAAATGCTTGGTGGTTCGATTCCCGCTTGGTGAAATACTTGTGGTTTAGGATTACTTTGTAGTCAGTCTGTGTCTGTTAAAATCACAGATATCAAGGCGAAATGATTATCAAATATCCAGATCTAGTCTCTTCGAGCTCAGAACTAACTAAAAAAATCAAACAACTAATTCAACTTCAAGAATTTCCATAAATGTGTCAATATTAGTACCTTTCCTTAAAATTGTACTAATATCGCATAATAAAAACAAAATGCTTCACGATGTATACCGAATATAGCAGGGATAGCAGAGGGAACCTAGTGTTAAGACACCCTGTTCCCCAAGGAATGGTTCAGTCACGGAATGTCACGAATTATCGTGATTTTCCGTGACTGAATTCAACGCCGCAATCTTTCTTTTCACAAAAGCAAGGAAATGAAAATGAAAAATTGGTGATTCAATCCCCAGGGATCTATCCCATAACTGTCACGTTTACAGTCATATGCTGTGCCTCTGCGACACGACGCCCTCAAATCTTAGATAAATACATATAAAATTTGAACCTACACCCCATCATACAAAAACAAACACTAACTATTTCCCCATACAACAATACATCAAAGCAGTTCCATACAATAAAAACTAAAATATCTAGAACTCTACAAAACCTGGACTAAATCCAAGGCGAGAGCTCTAACCAAACTGGTCACCCATTGACCTACTTACATGTACGCAGTATGACGTCAGTGTAGCACTGCGCTACTAGGCATATTTGCACATACAAAAAGCTATCGTACTACCCTACAAATAGGGCTGAAATTCAATTAAACCACCAAATAAAGTCGAATATTGTGTGGCCAATATTCAGCACCCTGTATATGGAATTGTACGCACTGTTAATGTGAATAAAGTTGAATTTTGTATGGCTAATAAAACACTATTGTATAGGAAATTGTACACAATTTTTTATATGGATAAGGTAGCTTTTCGTATGGCCGATAATCAAACACGCTGTATAAGCCATTGTTGTTTATTTTCTATGGAATAAGGGCGGGTTTTCTTTGTTTTTTTTCTCTATGGGGGTGGGAATCAAAGGTCAGATAGGGGCTGCATTGCGAAATTGTTTACCGGGGGGTCACTTGACCTTCCTTTTAACTAATTAATATTTAAAGTTTAACCCATTTTTGTCATATCATTTCGTAGGTATCTTCCGCATTGCGGGGTGAAGCCAGAGATCTATACATTTTTTCACGCCGTTTACTGCATATAGCGGGGTAGGCAGAGGAAACCTAGAGTTAAGACACTCCGTTACCCGCGCACCGCACAATTTTCGAGCCATTGCAATGGTGAAACTAAGCGCAGCGCTTATTAGAGCCACATGATTTTATTTCTCCGAGTGGGAATTGAACCCACGATCGTCACCATTTTTAAATTATGAACATAACGTGCCAATTTTATAAATATTGTAGAGATTAAATAATATCGTGAGATAATTAAAAAGTGTCGTCTTTTACGTTACACGCGAATCTACATTTGTCACTTTGTTGGCTTCACACGTGTATGTATGTGTACGGTATGATTATTATATTTAAACTACTAGCCGACGTAAAATAGAAAATCTCGGTGTGTATGGAACGGAGTGTCTTATCACTAGGATACAAAGTGAAGTTGAAAAATTTAGGACTTTTGTTTCGGATGTTTCGTATTGCGGTATAAATGAGGAACCTAGTGTCGTAACCTTCCGCTATCTGCTCCTTTTAATTATATATTTTCCATTTTTAGGGCTTCTATCACTTTGTTTTCCGTCTGTCTATCTGTCTGTCTGTATCTGTCAGCCTTTATCTCAAGAACGCTTAGTGATATCGAGTTGAAATTTAAATTTTATTCTTAGATCTACGGCCCGATGTTTACCTGAAAAAAGCGTGTTGATATACATATATTGATATAGCAAAAACGAGTATTTCGTCACTATCTATAAAGGGAATCAAAATTAATAGAATATTTCCGGTTAACCTACAATTATGAATTTTGGCAATTGAATACAAATACAAAAAAAAATTAAAAAATTTATAAAAAAATCTCAAAACTATTCATTAACAGTTAAATTCCAAAGAATAATAAAAGGGGGACAAAATTTGGTATTAAAGCCGCTAGTTCAAGTCAGGTATCAGATGAAAGGGCTCTGTCTAAGCTACGGCAGAATCTCAGAAGAAGCCCGAGATCTTTAATTTAATCGTTCTCTTCTTTGTTCGGTTTTTTAACTGTAATTCTTTTTATGACTTTCTAGAGATTTGTGGCGCTGAGGAACAGCGTGTACTACAGTACAACGGTACAAGATAACAAGTGAGGTAAAAAAAATATTTGATATTGTTGAGGTCAGTCAGCACGAAATGCTTCTAGTATACGGCGGAAAGTGGAGAAAAGAGCATCTTAACACTAGGTCCTCAGGTTACCCCTGTCTCAAACGTACTTTGAAGGCGGCATTAGTAGAATTATTTTATATTGGATGCGTAGCCCTTTTAAAGCTACACTTGGATCGTAAGTCCCAGGCACTACTCTGAGCTCCTCAGCCTGTAACGCTATAGGTACCCGTAACGTAAATCGATGGAATGATGAGCTTCATTTTTTGCCTTAACTCTGTATCCTGCATGTAGCAGGGAAGACTAGTTAAATTTTCTGCCAAATTTTGCGAGACATTGATTGTTTAATGGTGGAACTCAACATTGTACTTTGTGTAGCGTCAGAGCTACTAAATAAAAATAATGCATTGCCCCAGGTGGGGATCGATCCAAAACCATCACGTTTGCAGTCTGTGCAAGGGCCTCCACAAATTGTTTCTCTCTAGGCTTCTCTTATATATTTTCTAGAGTCCCGCTCGCGTCTTTGCCAGCCTTTAACTACATATTAATGTACTAATCTGAGTTATTATTAATTCAGATTATTATTATTGATATTTGATGTTCCAATAGCTTATCATGTTAAAGACAATATCCATCTACATTAAAACTAAAGTCGCAGCCAATTTAAAAACAATTATTTTAAGTAGTAAGTAAGAATTTTATCGAAAAACGAACCTTATATTGATATAATATTTTTTTTATTGAAGCAATATACAGTAGTGAGTACAAGGGGACTTTGCCAATATACAGTAGTTAAAACTGCACTTAAAGACAAATCGACAGAAAAATTAAAAGTTATTTTGGCTGGTTCTACTTACATTACGTTGATAAATATACTCAATATTTAAAGATTTCCTCATATTTCTTGCATGTAGAAACGACGATCAGTTACAATTATATTATATGTACAGACAAACTACAATAGTTTATTTGTCTATACAATGTGACATAGATGATAGAATCAATAATGGAAGGCCTTGATTGTGGATAAGCTACTTATTATATGTATGTACCATGCAAAGGATATATGTCACGAAACGAAAAAAATAGATACATTTTTTGTTAGCGTTCATACTTTTATATTAAGAAATGTATATTTTAACTTGCCGTCATCTGTAATTTTGTTTTAGCTTCACTCTGTAACCCGCACATAGCAGCGTGGGCAGAGTGAACTTGGGAACCTAGTTTGTTTCCCACTACTCTCCGCTGAATACTCGCAATATTGAGTCGCAAAGTGTAAAGCCACATTTTTTCTTTATTTATATGTGTACGTTATTTTTTTAGCTTTTACGCTGTAAGGCGCACATAGCAAGGGACGACACGAGGAACCTGGGAACTTAGTGTTAAAAAAATTCTTTTTTCTTTCTTTCATAAAAAAATTTCCATTCCCCGCTTTTTCTTCGATTCTATCCACGAATTCTGGATTGCATGTTGAGTGGTGGAACTCTACGCCGCGCTTAGCATCGTTACCAGAGTGAGTAAATAAAAATATAAAATCATTACTCTAAGTGGAAATCAAACTCACAACCGACGCGTTTACAGTAGCACGCTTGTACCACTGCGCCACGAATTATAAACAACGACAATAGTTAAATTCCATATATTTTTTTTTTATAAACACCTGTTTCAAAACATAAATTGAAAAATTTTCAAATTTAAATTGAAAAATATGCTTTTCCTTATCTTATCTGTGACCGATAGCAATATAGACTAAGTTATCGATAGAGGCTGCGTTTTGAAAGTTTATTTATTTAATTTTATTTTTAGATAAAAAAGATGAGGTTAGTCATTGCGCATGAGCAAAAGCGCGACTGTCAACGTGACATGTTTTGGGTTCGATTCACAATTGAGGAAATTAAATATTTTCATTTCTACGCTCTGATCACGAAGTAAAGCAAGGCGTTGATTTTCAAACACTCATTACGCAATGCCTCCAAAATTTTTCAGAAAAATGGGAGTGTATTTAGACTAAGTTTCCAGGTTCTAACTGCCTATCCTGCTATGTGCGGGATTTAGCGTGAAGATAAAAAAAAGTCATTGCTTATTGCAGAAATATGAAAAACAGAGGCACCAAAAGAGTTCATTAATATTATATTTGTTATATGCAGTATAAACCATAATACTATAAAAACAAAGTTAACTCATGCAGTCGAAAAATGATACCTACCTCATAGACAAGTGCGACTCCCACTTCACCATTTTTTAATTATGCATTTATGTCAAAAAGTACAAGCATTTCCTTAAAAGGCTAATTTAAATTGTTATCTTTACCCTGTTATTATAATCGTGGCACATTTATGGTAAATGACACTATGATATGAGAACGTATGGCTCAGTGTTCAGAGCGCTTGGACGGGTTCTGAGAGCCGCGGGTTCCAATCACGGTACGTTGTAAATTTTTTATACATTTCCAAAACAACAAAGAGTAACCTGTTAGAAGGATCGAAAAAGATTTATATACTTATTATTAAGTTATCCCTATTGTTGCAAGGTGTTTTTTAGGTTAACGTTTTATCCCTAGTTGGATAAACAGATTGACAGCCTCCATATACTTCTTTCGCCTCGTCTACTTTCATCAACCTCTTGATTTACCTGCAGAATATATACTGTATACCAGTATATATACTGTGTTCTCGAAGGCCAATCGAAGCCTACACCTACAGTTAAAGTTCAGTTTAGTTCTTAAGTGTTCGAAAAAAAAATGGACAACGTTGAGTGGTGGAACTCAACGTCGCCCTTTAATTATCAGAGCGGAGAAAGTAAAATATTTTTTTTATTTATTTTAGCTTAAGGCGGTATCCAACACATGCAGAGTAGGCTGCGGGAATTTAGGAACCTAGTGTTAAGACACTTCCGTTGCCCACGCCAAATCCTCGAAGCATTGCGTATTGATTGGCAGAACTGAACGCTCCGTTTTGCTTCGTTACCAGAGCGAGGAAATGAAAATATTATGTATATTATTACTTCGAGTGGGTATCAACTGGGTCTTGGCCCAATCCAATAAAGCGCCCAAAGCTATGAGCGGAGGTTGATCACCATGGTCAGAGGGCTTAGCCCTGGAACCGCTTCTCCTCTGCCGCCGCGGGGGGTTGAAAGAAGAATTCATGTATATCAAACGCACACTCGTTTACAGATACACTCTTGTGCCACTGGGCCGCGATATAATAATTCCCTCTTGTGAGAATCGATCCCACGACCATCGTCAGACACGTAGATACGACAGCTTGTTTTGTACCTACAAACATTCTATTTTCATATTAGATAAGCCAATTGTTAACACAGCTGATAACCTACTTGGTGAAAAGAAATTGTTTAAACTATGTATCTCGATTTCAACCTGAATTTCATGAAGTTACTCTTCACTTATACCTAGAATAATTCGATATTAAATTTTTACCTTAAAAGTTCTGTGGGAATGTGTATCACGGTATATGTGATGTGTGGGTTTGATTGTTTATTTCCTCTCTCTGGTAACATAATTGACTATCACAAAATTTAGAAGAAAACGGAAAGTAGAACGGAGTTTATTTTATATTTTTTTCAATATAAAAAACACTCGAACCCGTGGTCTTGGGAATCGCCAAGCGGTCTGACCATTGAGCCATACGTTCTTATCAAGCTAGAAATTTGTTTACGCCCGGTTACTATTTATGTAAAGCACTCTGTTTCTCATGCACAGCCTAATGTTAAATGGTTCGAAATAACGCTGTTCTTTATCTTGTTACCAGAGACGACAATAACTTACTCCCCCGATATGGAATCAAACCCACAACCGTCGCGTTTATACCCAAACGCTTCAATCTTTGTTAAAATAAGCAAATTTTTGTTTTCTAACTCCAAGCCAATTTAAAAATCAGTCTCTGTCAGATATGTTATCTGTGCCATCGATCATGATAAAGATACTGTGAACATCTTATTCATCCAACAACATGTATTGTTAAGAATGATTTACATGTTATATTATTTCTTAGCTTCACGCTGTATCCCGCATATAGCAGGATAGACAGAGGGAACTTCGTGTTAAGACATTTCGTTCCCCATGCACTGCAGAATTTTTGAGACATTGCGTATTGAATGGCGAAACTCAACGTCTTCTTTTGTCTACAGAAGTGAGGAAATGTAATATCTTTATTTATACTTTTATATTTATTATAAAATGATTACTTATCGGTGTTTGTATATGGAAGCTATATGAGAAAAATTGGTGGCTTTTAACAATTTAATAGAACCTTAGTCAATGATGCTTCGTTTTTTTGTCTGTTTTGTAGGTGCGTTTGTGCACACTAAACTCAGTAACGGCTGAACCGATTTCAAATTCAGTTTTCACTGTTTTATGTTTACCTAATATTCGTCTGTCTTAATTATTTTTCTGTAACTTGTAAATAATAATAACTTTATTAGAACACGATGGTAATTTAGGTCAGCAATTAAATTATTATGTATTTCAAACGGGTAAAGCTGTGAGCGGGTCGCTAGTTACATAATATAATTATACCCCCGAAATTGGATTGAACTCACAGCCGTCGTATGTAAAGTCAGAAATAAAAATATTACAACTTTGTAAATATCTCTTTAGAAAGCGGCTGGCATCTGACTGTAAATGCGACGTTTGTGAGTGCGATTACGGTTAGATCTCATGTCTCACTACCATCGTCTAGTGAGATTTCAGTTCTAACCGTAATTGAACCCACTACTACGCATTTTTCAGCATCACAACTACGTCATACAAGATTATGGTGTTTATTTAGTTTACACTTCCAAATGATGAAATCACTAAGACCATTTATCATTTTTAAAAATATGTAATGTGAGTCATTTTTGTTTGAAAGTAGTGAATTTTAGGCAAAAATATTAGCCCATATATTTTTTATATTTAGGGACTTTTTATAAAATACAAAAACCAAATAGCTAAAGTAAATTATACACTATTTAATCTTAAACTTATATAATGGTGTACATTTTCTCTGTTTTGCAATTTTTTAATAGCCTTGACTCAACTAGATTCATTTTATACGACACTGCAGCTACTGCTTCATGCAGGATACAGCGTGAAGATCATTCAATTTCAATTTATTATTACAATAGTGTGAAATCAAGAAAATTATGTATGACGAACAAATATAATGCAAAGAAAATTACATAACTGTCCTTTAAACATAGCAGCAAGCGAAGTGTGCAAAGACTTAGCGAGGGAAGCGAAGCGAAACTAAGCCTAGCCTAGACCAGTTGTATTGAACAAGAATCGAATCTACAACAACCGACTTAGCATTCATTAACCTGCGTTACTATACAAATATACCGGCCGATCGGATGATAAATATATACAAATGCTTTATCTTATCAAATTGACAGACAATTGACAGATCTAACATTTTATCTATAAATAGCTTTTACCCGTTGGTTCACTCGCGTGGTGAAATGGAAGTAACTGTGTATATACTCGTGGTGTATGACACGTGATGACATGACACATTCTAAGTGCTGGAAGTAACTCTGACCGCAGGTACAGTGGGTCACATAGAAACGATTGATGTGATATAATACAGCCTTTCTTCATAAATGGACTATCTAATCTAATACAAAAAAAAATCAATTCGGACCCGTAGTTCCCGAGATAGGAACGTCTGATTAAATTTTATTTTTTATTATTATTGTTATTTTTTTTCTTTTGGATAATACTTATTATACAGTAGTTAAGATACGGTAGTAGGTAGGTACTAAAGTTTTCCATCATTTTAATTATATTTGAGATTTTGAAAAGATTCGTGACAGCTGCTGCGTTCACAGTTACTTCCCGTACTTAGTGTCTCATGTACATAAAGAGAAGTTGTTTCTATCTGTACGTGCGAGCGAAGCCGCAACTAAAAGGTAGTAAGCAACTTTTTTTTCTTGCTTTAGCACGCAATTTCTCACAGAAAGCAGGGTAGGCAGAGGGAATCTAGTGTTAAAAGATTCCGTCGCCATTAGGACACCTCCATTCCCGCCTTTCCGCCGAATTATCAAAGTATTGCGTGTTGAGTGGCGGAGTTTAACACCGCGTTTTATCTTGTTACCAGAGCGAGGAAATAAAAATATTAAATTATTCATTCCCCCAGGCGGGGATTGAACTCACAACAATTGCGTTGAGTTACACGCTTGTGCCCCTGCGCCACGACGGCCTCAAATACAATAATGTACATATAAGAAGAATATTTAAACTGAAAACAATACGTTGTATTAAATCAATAATATTGAATGCCTTACAAATGTGTTATACTGCTATCTCGTTCTTTTAGTAACGTGTGAGAGAGACGGCGCTCTACAACGGCCTTGAATAGAACTGATAAGAGCTGAAAAGTTGAAGCGAAGCTGAAAATTTTAACTTGGAAATAGTTTATTATACTTTTTATGAAGTTTTTGAGGCCGCATGAATCTCAACGCGTCGATTGTGGGTTCGATTCCTACTCGAAGAAATTGTTTTCTTTACTTCGCTCTTGTATTAACCAACCGCTTAACCAAGCAAAGTGTTGAGTTCCGTCACTTAATTTTTCGGATTCGCTTAATTTTCAGGAAATCTCACAAAATTTTTCAAATTTTTTTTTTTGGAGAACGGAGTGTTTCAACTAGGTTCTTTTTACATATCTATCCTGCTATATGCGTTGTACAGCTTGAAGCTAAAAAAAGAAGTTTTATTTTGGTTGATTTTTTTATTTAATAAGACGGAGAAAGAGTGTGAAATCTAATTTCTATTCGAAGAAATAACTGTTTTTAATAAAAAAAGCATTCATATTCACGTTCCTGTAGGCTAAGCACAGCGTTAAGTTTTGCCACTTAACACGCAATATCTGGAATTCGAGGCAAAAGCGAAAAAATCGTTATGAAAAAAAAAACTTACTAAATTCTAAACACTGAATCTATGTAATATTATAAATTTGAATCTTTGTCAGTATGGATGTTTGTTTCGCTATCACGCAAAAACTACAGAACGGATTTCGATGAAACTGTACAGTTATATGTTTTATACATCAGAATAAAATATAGACTATAATTCATGCAATGATTTTGTAATTTGGATATAACATAACATTAAGCTTAAGCGCGCTTGGGTCGCTAGTAAAATGTAAAAAAAGAGTCGTAAACTTGGTTTTATTTTTATAGCCTAATATATCTATTGAAACTAAACACCGGGCTATGTCTTTTCAGATGGACAAATTATAATTATATAAATATAGTCATTCCCCCGAGTTGAAATCGCATCCGCGACCATCGCATTTACAGTCAAACATCGTCAAACCGCTCCACAGTAGCGTTCATCCAAAATAGGTCAATTACAAAAAAATCAAAACACACTATAACAATGTTATCAAATATAATATAAGTTTTAAATTTGATAAAAGTTACTATTTTTTAGGTTAACAACCTTTTATCAAATCACAGACGAAATTGCCACTTATATATTATTGTTTATTTTAGTTTGACGCTGTATTCCGCACACAGCAGAGTGGGCAGAGGGAACGTAATATTAAGACACTCCGTTCCCTAAGCCCCAAAACAAATGAAAAGAAAATAATGGAAAATTGGAAAGAAAATAACTTTATTGTCCGTCTGTATATTTGTCAATTCTATTTATCTTAAGATCACGTGGAGGTACCAAGTTCATATCTATTACCCAGGTATGCAGTCGCTTGGAATATAGAAGACAATCAAGATTCTAAGTCGCAATCAAAAGATACCAGCATGTATGAACCATTTTTACTTCATTTTGTATGAAACTTGCGCGTAATCAAAACCTATAGGGTACTTCCCGTAGACCGATAATTCTGAAATTAGTTAGAAGAAGGAACTTATTATATAAATAAAGGAAAAAAAACACAAATATTAACAAACCTATATTTATAGTTCATTTCATATAAAATGCGCACGCAAACTAAGGTTGGTTAACTTTTGTATGTCCCCTTGACCTATAATCATGATATTAGTATGGAAAGCTCAGAGCGAGAAACTGACTCGCACTTGACTAGTTTCATTTTTCAATAACGTGCCCCTTTTAGCGTCTGACTGTAAATACGTCTGACTGTAACGAAGGTTGTGCGTTCGATTTCCACTCAAGACAATCGTATGTTTAGTGTCTTGCTTCATGCTGTATCCCGCAATTAGCAGGGTAGGCAGAGTGAAGTTGGGAACTTAATGTAAGACATTCCGTTCCCTACTTTACGCTGAATTCTGAAGGCATTACGTAGCGAGTAGCATAAGTCAACACCGCACTTTGTCTACAAGAGCGGGGAAATACCAAAAATATAAATATAATTCCCCCATAATTAGTAGTGGGAATCGAACCCACAACTGACGCCAACTACCTATTATTATAATATTCATAATATAAATAAAAGGAGTATTACGTTAAAAGCATACATTACTTTTAGTGAAATCATTTAAATTAAATTTAAAAAGCAAGTATTTAATGACAAACGTTTTACATAGATGAAAAAAAAATAAGTTACATTTCTTATTTATTATACAAAAACAGTTAGCTTATTTATTATACAAAAACACTTTGCCTCGACTAACTAGTCGAGGCAAAGTGCGGCGTTGAGTTCCGTCATACAGATCGCAATGCCTCGAGAATTCGTCGGAAAGTGGGGGACGGAAGTATCTTAATGTGAGCGAAGTGTCTTAACACTAGGATCATAGGTGCCTCTATCCTGCTGCAAGATACAGCGATATAAGTGTCAAATATTTCCACTTTCTTTCCTTATATAGAACTAATATTACGCTCGTGAATTTGCTCTATTTAATTATTATTCGGTATTTAATAATTTCTAATTTTCAAAATATACGGTTTTACTCAAATTTCATATGCATGTATTGTATATATCTTTCTCTTCATTCACTTTGTCTGCTAGTAAAAACCACATTAAAATCTGTTAAGTAGTTTGTAAAATATAAGCGCATAGGAAGAGATCTGGGAGCGATAGTGCCACCGCAAAATCAAGCGCGAAGCAAAGCACTGCCGTCCCATCCTTTTCTGGAACCATTTTGGCGTATTATCGTGCCCCTATTTGAGTACCTCTAGATAGACTTAGAGCTTTTAAGCTATAAGCACACACCAGAATCTCAAAATTTCAAACTTGTTGGTCACATATTTATCCGAAGTTATACAAATGCAAAGTTTCACAAATTCGACATTGATTCTCTCACTCACTGATTACTAGTTATTGTATTTCGATTAACTCTAGTTCCCATAGAGCTGGAAGCTGAAATTTGGTTCAGGGGTTTTACTTCTACATAAAGAGAAAACTATCAAATGCAGGAACATCGAAGATCTGAAGTACCTGGTGACCCTGATGTGAAACTGCTATTATAGATATCGAAATATTGCCGTTGCAAAATTTATTCAGCGTGATGGTACTCTTCTTTACAAAAATAGAAGGTCTAGAGTATCTGATGAAGAACCCTAGTCTAACCCTAAGAACTCGGCTAAAGTATCGTCGTTAATAAATACTATTCACTGGAGGCATTGCGTGTTGAGTGGCGGAACTCAATGCCGCAGTGGTTTGCCTCGTTACCAGACCCAAGAAATAAAAATATTAAATATTTCATTTCACCGAGTAATAATCGAACCCACAATCTGTCGCGTCGCACGCTTGTCCGCCTGCACCACAAATGGCTTATTTTTTTGCATTTTTCATTTAATTAATTTAAAATAACTAAAAAATAACCAAAATAATTCTTTCTAAAACATCAAAACTCACTAGAAAAACAACAAACACAGATTAAAAAATACCATAAGGCATTAATAAGTCGTTCCTTTGCTCTAGAAAGAGAGAGGGGGTGAAAAAAATAGCCCCGACCAATCGGAGGCGTCGCATTGCGCCCGCATTGAGCGGGAAAACTAGGTCACGTGGCTGCGGACGATGCGGCGTGGCGTCTTGCCGATTGATACAGATTATACAGAATGTGTGCCACAGATTATTAATAATATGTACTTATATTTTGGAATTAGGATGTATATTTTTAATTGTACTGTATTTTAAGTAAGAAGAATAATACTTTTTTATTAGCTTCTCTACTCTAATGTACTCTCCGTTCTCCACCAGGATTTAAGCTCAATAGAAGTACAAATTCAGAAAGTTGACAAACTTAAGTTTACTTACTAACTTAGTATAAAATTAATTACAATTATAAGTTTGTAATACTTAGTTTTGTATTGCACGTTTTAATTTGTAGCCAAATTTTATAACCGTAGGTGCATTTTCACCTTTTGGAAATTTTCCTATATTTTTATTATGAATTCTCAATTTGTTAACTTTAGGTCCATGGGAAGTATCTTATAGGTTTTGATTACGCGGCGAGTTTATTACTAAATGTAGCAACAAAAATGCATAAACACTCGTATATTTTGATTGCGGTGACTTAGAAGATTTTGTGCTATAACTCTATAAGGGACCATATACCTGAATGTTTAACATTAGTTTCAGCTAGATACCTCCACGCGATCTCGAGATATGCTAATGTCCTCGGAAAACGAAGTGATCCTATAAAGGTTCTATTTTTTAAAATAAGATTCCTCTAGTGGGAATCAACCCAATAACCGTCGTTGTCAGGTATTTTATATTTCGTTACATTGCGTTTTTCAAAATAAATGTTTTTTGGAATGGTTTAGGTATTTTTTCTTTTTTTTTATGATGTCTGGTTATTTTTTAATAATTATACAGCAGTCAAATACAAAAACATTTTATATGAGGAAACAATGTCGTAAGCAATACATTTAAAAATATATAATACATATACTTTTTAGAAAAATATATAAAAATTTCAACGTAGTGGATTTCTTATACGTTTTCTAAAAAGTATTTTTTTTTTCTAATTGTGGAATAACACTTTAAAACTGGTCTTTACTCTTATATATCATTACTGAGGGCGAGCAGAAATCGAAAACCTCTAACTTTTATTAATGTTATAAGTAAATAGTTATTTTGGTTAAAATGAAAAAAATATTTTTATAACTTATAGTCCATTCAGGATCCAGGTCCATCGTCCATCGAGGGCCAGTCATAAAGAATAGTTATCTCCATTTGACCACAGGGAACACGCAGGTAAAAATAGGTCGCTACATATAAAGTTACATATATACATACAAGTATATAGAAAGTTCAATAACTATCCACACATTATACAAATTTGGCTAATTAAAAATTTAAAATATGGCTCTACCTTCGTAGTCTTAGCGGAGTAGCGGAGCATTTTTTTTGTGGTTTTGTTTTACGCCGTATCCCGTATATAGTAGAGTAAGAAGACGAACCTAGTGTTAAGAGAATCAGTTTCCCACGCATCCCCCTTTTTTCGTATGTTGAGTGGCGGAACTCAACACCGTACTTTATCTCGTTACCAGAGCGAAGAAATGAATATATTTCGCTCCCTCGATTGGCAATCGAATCCACAACCATCGCGTTTACAGTCGCACGCTTGTCCCTGGTATCACAGGTACAGTCACATATAAGGTAGGTAAATTGTAATTATTAGAATTAAAAATCAAAGCATAGTTTCCATATCTGACTGACATAGTGGCTATAGGTTCAATATTAATTCGGGGGAGTGCTTATAATAAAAATATTTGCTTCTTATGTTTATACTTTCCATATGTGTATAGATAAATATCGTCCACGGGGTGCCTGCCCAGATCGTTTTCATGGTTGAATGACAATCGAAAATTAAATTATTATTTTTTTCACTCTTCTTCCCGCTTATAACAGGATAGGAGAAGGACTTAGTGTTAAGACACTCCGTTTCTCATTTTCTGCCTAACGTTAGAGATATTTCATGTTGAGAAATAACGCAACATCCACTTCAATGTCAGTAGGGCGCAACATTTATATATCAGCTTCACGCTGTATCCCGCACACAGCAGGGTAGGCAGAGGGAACCTAGTGTTAAGACACTCCGTTCCTCACTTTCCGCCGACTTCTGGAGGCATTGCGTGTTGAGTGGCGAAACTCAACGCCCCGATTTGTTTCGACACCAGAGTCTAAATGTAAATAAATAATTCATTTCTCGAGTGATACCACAACCTTTCGATTTTACATTCACACTTTGTGCCTCTGCGCCTCGACTGGCCTCAGGATACCTCCAAGCGATCTAGTATTTAAATTTTACGTCCTACTGACGTTCAAACGATTATATATTTGTTTCACTTTTGTGTTTATTTGTAGGTTTATTATAATTTTTCAAATTTAATAAGAATAGCGAGCTACTTAATAAAATAATTCCCATGCTTTCTTGACTTTACATTTAAAGTTTATGTGTTAAATTTATTTATTTATTGTTCTTAAAATTTTTCAGTCTCACAACGTTGAATTTCACTATTCAACACGCAGTCTTCATAACAAAAGGAAATTTGGAAAATCACATTGCGTCAACACTAGGTTTTGCCTGCCTACCTCTCCATGTGCGGGATAAAGCGTGCAAACCTAAAAAAATATCTATTTCATAGGAGTATAAACCATAAGTCAGTAACATTTCTCAGATTGTTATGAAACACGCATTCACCGAATGTTTATTTGAAAAAAAAACGTAAAATTGTTAAACATTTCATAGTACAATAGCTTGCAATGTGTTTGTTTGCGTTTCTTGCGTTATGTGACGTGTCGGTCTTTGGTAAAAGGGCCTAAGAAAGATTTTTTTTTCGATATGCCCCGTTTCTTAGGAAAAATTTTCATGAAACCACCTTATTTTCATAAATGTCAAACGGCGTTGTGTTCCGCGCTATAAAAATTGGGGCGGAAATTTTGCGATGTCTTAAAACTAGATACTGTCTACCCGTCTGGATGGTATATGAGGGATACGGCGTGAACACAGCGTGTGAAGTCTAGTTATGGACCGAAAGACCAGAAACACAAGAAACAATTAAAGAAAAATGAAGAAAATGAACTGGTTCTAATAATTAAAAATGCGGCTTGAATTCCGCCGCTTAAAACGCAATGTGGTTATAAAGCGTTTTTAGTATAAAATAATTTAATAGCAAAAAATATATAGCATCCGGGAGGACAGGTAGATCACGAAAAAAGTATGAAGACCCTCCGGAGGCGGGAACAGAAATATATCTTTTATGAAAATTTCAACTGCCTAACTATCACGGTTCACGATTTAAGCCAGGACTGACGGACGGACGGACAGAGAAGTTTCAGTAATAGGATGTAGATATGGAACCCTAAAAAAGGCAATAATAATCAGAAAACCAAGAACAGAATGTCTTAACTTTACGGTTAATTTCGTTAGTTAAGAGTTAAGACTAGTTCTGAACTATAGAAATATATGCATAAATTCTAAAAATGGATAAAGATAAAGAACGAATGGTCTTAATCATAATTTCTTTCCATCTAAAACTTCTTAAAATAGAAAAAATCAGTTCAAATATTAAAATCTATCATTACCAGAGTAGGCATGGGATCATAGTGTCAAGAAACTCCGTTTCCCACGAATTTTAGAGATACCGTGTTAAGTGGCGGAACTCAACGCCGCGCTATGTCTTGTTACCAGAACAAAGAAATGATAAGATTGAAAGCGAGCTTAAATTTCTGCTTATTATACATCCAATACGGCCTAAAGAAAAAAAAGGTTCAATACAAAAATTATCATTACAAATGTTTAAATATATAAAACTATCATTATTCACAAAAAATTGAACCCACTACAACGTGAATTCAAATGAAACACACCAAGAAGACCCACAAGCATTGAATCCCAGTCCATTTTAATCCGCGGCCTTACTGACCTAGTTACAGTATCGATCGACCGCCCATCGCGTCACTAACTCAGATATAATGTTATGTGAACGCCGTTTTGGATGGGCATTTGTAATTTTTTCTCATCTTTTGTAGGGAAATAGTGGCACATCTCTCTGTTTTCTGTTTATGTCCTAGCGATCCACATGCGGCGTTGTCCGCCAAAACTATTATTATATTATAGCCCAATTATACAACATGTTAACATAAATTGTAACCTATGTAAAATTTAGTCTAAATACGTTCAGTAGTTTTTGCTTAAAAGTTTTACAAACTCACATTTATATTATTAATAAGATTAAGTGATGGGTCAAAACCAGAAACGAACATATAAATTATATATGGCGATGTATGGCACATATGGCGATGATCGTTTTTTATTTTTTTTATTGTAAAGAAAATATTTAACGGGTACTCTGTCCGAAAATCTACTAAAGCCTTACTCTCTTCAACTCCCACTGGCCTGGGCCTAGGGTTGATAAGGGTTCTGGGCACCTGTGAATCCCTCTGAATCAGATATGACCCTGATTATGTTATGTGTAAGCGTTGGTTTCGCTGGTGTTTGTATGTCTGTCTATGGCATCGTACCTCTTAAATTGATGAAAGATTTTAATTTAGTTTTTTTTCTTTGAAAAATGATTTCATGAGAGTGTTTTTCTATTTGATTGTTTATTTTTCAGAGTTTAATACGTCAGTGGTATTTAATTATTAATCATTTCCCCATATTTTATTGGAATACGTAGAGAATCTTGAGATAAGTTATACGCTATAGGAACAGGACAAATCGCGGCGTTGAGTTCCGCCACTCAACGTACGTACGCTCGAAAATTAGTCGATAAGTAGGTAACAGTGTTAGCTAGCATTAGGTTTAGGCTATAAAATAATATTGATTTTGGCCTCAACAACAGTAAACACGCGTTTGAGATGATAATAATCTGTACGTCATTCTCTATCTTTCTTCAAATTATTGTGTATCAGGCTTTGAGAAAAAAAACATAGTTCACTCGATATTTTTGTATGCCTATTTTTTTTTATTTCACGCTGCATCTCACATATAGCCAGGTAGGAAGAGAAAGCCTAATGTTAATACATTCCGTTCTCCACGCATCCTCTTATTTTCGAGGCATTGTGAGTAGTCGGGAAGTCAATGCCGCGCTATTTAATGTTATGAGAGTGAGAAAGTGAAAATAATTAATACTTATTTAGAAAACGTATAAAAATTTGAACGTAGCGGGACTCGAAC
>DWAO01001583.1:0-18391 GCA_018230605.1 Heliconius congener
CGTCTCCCGTCTCCCGTCTCCCGTCTCCCGTCTCCCGTCTCCCGTCTCCCGTCACCCGCCACCCGTCACCCTACATTCGTCATCCGTCGATAGGCGGTGAAAGGATGCAATGAGCACAGGACCGATCGATAAATTTTTCAAGGAATCTATTATATAGCACATAATTGGTCAATCAATAAAATTTAATTTATATAAGGTTTTGTAACGATCTACTCCGATCACTTTGTACTTTTGCCGATTCGAATTTTTATATTCCTGTCTAAATGTGATGAGAATATAATATTTTCATGACAGAATGTTTTACCTTACTTGGGATAAGGAGAAAATATTTACTTTTTTAAATTCATATTGTAACTCCTATATAACGAGATAGGTAGAGAGAACCTAGTGTTGTGACACTCTGTTCACTCCACACAGCGCTCAATTTTAAAGTCATTGTGTGTTGAATGGCAGAATTCAACGGCGTGCTTTGCTTATATTAAAGTGAGAAAATAAAAATAGTTTAATCCATCTGAATTAAGTTTATGATGAGAATATAATATTTTCGTGATATAATGATATTGCTAGGATGTGACCTAAATAGCGAGAAAATACTTTTAAGTTTATTATTTTATTTTTTTTAAACTAATCTGAAAGTATTATAATATATTCTTACAAAATATTTCTATATGTCCTCAACTTAGATATTAGCTTTATTTACGCACATAGTAAGGTAAGGTTAGGTACGAAGAGGGAACTTAAAAACCTAGTGTTAAGACACTCCGTTCTCCACTTTCCGCCCCAATTCTTGAGACATTGCGTGTTGAGTGGCGGCTCAATGCCAGTATTTTATTCCCCCGAGTGGGCATCGAACTAACAGCTGTCGTGCTTTCAGTCGCACGTTTGTGCCCTTGCGCTACGACCGCCTCAAATATTATTCTCATATAAAATGACTTATTAGATTGCATAGCCGCTTTATTACGAGATTGCTGCCGTCAGTATTGTTACTAATATTCATTATAATGAAAATTTTCAGATTCAGTTGTAATACCACACGGAGCAGAGCTAATGTCGTATCTCTTTAATGAGATATCTCTTGTGACGCACAGACAGACAGCGCTCACGTTGTTTGATTCACTGTTTTGTGTATGTAGAGTTTATTTCAAGTATGTATAAAATATTGATTTATATTAAACTTATTTAGATTTTTCTTTCTAAATGTATTTTTTTGTTGAATATGAAAATGCTAAATTATATTAAGTTAATTTTTATGAGTTGTTAACTCAAACTCCATCGATCATAATTAGCCCAGCGTAACTGGATGGATCCCCACTTGGAAGGATGAGTTATTTCCGTTTCCCCCTTGTGGAAACGGAACAGCACGGTAGGACAAAGCACTGCGTTGAGTTTCGTTACTTTTAATGCGATGTCTCGAATTTTTATGGAAAGGAGAAATTGAAAGGGTCAAGGTAGAGTCAAGTACACTAGGTTCTGTCTGTCTACCTTGTTATGAAAGAAAAGTGTGAAACCAAATAAAAAAATATTTTATCTCCCTTTCAGTTTTTTATTCTGTACATATATATAAATGGAAAAAATTAAAATTTTTCAATTTCATTTTTTAAGATTTATCGAACGTTTCATATTCGAGGGCGAATTGGATGATATATTTAACGAGTTTTTCATAAAAAAAGACAGTCAGTATGTGAACTCTCGAACTAAACGATATTGGGATAAAGGCTTTCATATAACAATGTGTTATGCGGTACCCGCATTTCTACGACCGTTGGCCTCGTTCATACTATTGTGTGGAAAGTCCTTAAGATTGCTAAAACTATGCAATCCTAGTGTGAGTACTAAAAATATTATCTATTTCAATGTTAAAAATTACATATTTGAATATGTTTTTTTTATTGAGGCCTTCGTGGTGCAGCAGCACAACATTTGATTGTGAATGCTTTAGTTGTGAATTGATCTCGCTGTGCTAACAAAAGAAAACGCAGCGTTAAATTGCGCCACATGTGAAACTTTGTAGGAAAAACATATAAACTTATATTATTGTGAAAGAAGTATTTTAAAGATAAAAAAGTATGAAGTTATTGGATTCTTATGCCGAACTGTTATTACTATTGTATTATTTAATTTAATTATAAAAATGTAACTTTTATATTCAAAAGAGGAACAGTTGAGTTTTTGCCAGCGGAACTGCATTCCGAATGCATCAGTGTATGGTGTTCTTGATGTGTTCATTTGACTATTGAAAAGTCCACTGGAATATAGAATATTAATATATTCTAATTTTAGTTTAGAAGTGCCTTCCAAGCCTGTATCGATTCGAAAGTGCTTGCAAAATTCTATTTAAATAAAGGATATTCTAAATTTGAATTTTACAGGATCCTCTAGTATTACTTATATCATCAGACCATCCGTCAGTTCACTGTTGTGCTAATTTTGAGGAGCTGGAACGACAGCAACAGTTACTAGATGTTTATAGAACAAGATGCCTCTTTGTGAGCGGTGAACCGGTTACATTTGATCAGATCATACTAAAGAGGGAAGCAGAGAAAAAAGCTTTTACTGAAATGGCGTCCTTGAAACAAGCTGAAACTATGGAAAAAATTGTTGGTACGTTTTTAAGAAAAAAATTAAATGGCTTTAATGTAATTTTAATTCTCTTAATTTGGCGGAAACCTAAAAAATATTATATTAAAGCAGTATTTCTAAAAATATTTTTGTATATCATATTTTGAAGTTTCGTGTCAATAAATTTAAGAGGCGAGATGCACAAGCGTTTGGGTGTAAACGCAACGGTTGTGAGTTTGATTCCCACTTGTGGGAATGAATTATTATTTATTCGTATTTTCTGGTAACAAGGCAGGGCAGTTTGAGCCTGAGTTCTGCTATTTTACACGCAATGTCTTAAAAAATTCGGCGGAATGTGGGAAACAGAGCGTTTTTAAACTAGGTTCCCTTTACTTACTCTGCTACAACGATACAGCGTGAAGCAGACGAAATTTAAGTTTTCTGTCTAATATGTGATAATGTGATGTGATAATCCGTCGACTCACTCCATTTCACCTAATGTAGGATATAATTTATGGATGGTCCTTATTAGCCGCCCTGAAAACTCGTGAAGTAAGTAATCATAAGTAGTGGCCGCCATGAAGTTAGGTTTTCTAGACTTTTGACCATAACTCGGGAAGAAAATAATCATAAGTAAAAAAAATCTTAAAATTTAATTTAGAGCTAACTTCAGAGAGGCCACGACTCGTCGATGGTACTGTAATTGAGAATAATTATTATCTTATTATGGATGATATTTAATATTTAGGTTAAGGGTTCGTTCGCATAGGTGTTTTGTGATTTACAGTCGAACTCTTTACGAAGAAGAAATAAAAATAATTTATTTGAGTGAGAATCGATTTCACAACCCTAGCGTTTTCACTATACTATAAATTGAATTTTTTTGAATGCATTTTATAATTATTTGATTTATTTAGCGGAACGGAAGAGATTGGCTCAATTAATAATAGCGGAGAAACAACATTCACTAAGAGTTCTAGAAGCTGCAATAGCTGAAGCCAAAGCGGCTAAGAACAAAGCAAAGAAACGAGAACGTAAGATATGCGAAATAGAAGAGAACTTGGAGAAAGCTACTGAGGAAGTGGACTCTAAGTTAAAAGACACTGAAAGGTGATTATGAACTTCTTTTAACAGAAGTTTAGGCAGTCGATGCCTTAACGCGGCAATGATTGACTTAAAACTATTATTTTATTAATGCTTTTTTATTTTGCAATATGTATATTGAATAGTAACAATAATTTTATAACGTATAATTTATGCTATTTACAACCTATTCCTATCTCAATTATTTTGTCTGTCTTGGCAGAGATGGAAAAAGCCGCTTTTTATTCGATAGATATAGAGTATGTGTATTTTTTGCATTTGCGTCGTTTGTTGAGTGTACAATAAAGAGTTATTATTTTCTCTTTCCTAAATTATCTTGAGTTCAAAGGAGCCAAAAAAAAAAAAACAAAAGACTTGTTTTTTTTTAGCTTTCAAAAAGGTACTTACACAAATCTTTGTTTATATAAAAGAAGGATGGTTAAAATAGAAGGATTGTGTTAAATTTTTTACTCGGTTTCTCAATAAAATTCTTTATAATTATAAAACTGTTACAAAATATGTTTTTGCTTTTAATTCAAATTCAATATTTTTGTTGCAGAAATAAAATTATGGAATATTATACAAAATTAAATATGGAAGTAGAAAAAAGCAAAATACACACTGAATGGAAAATAAAACGTTTACAATTAGATCAAAGTCGCATACAACTTCTGTCAACCGAAGAACGTAATCTAAAGAGAGAAAAATTAGAATTGGAACATCAACGGAATGAATCCGTAATGGCCATGTCCATACAAAGCGATTTCAAATCTGAGGATGATTTAGATAATATAGATAATAATAATGGCGAAGAAAACAAAAGTAATGATTCAACGCCATCTATCGATCTGGAAGAATCCCCTGAAGCTTCAGAGCTAGAAAAGAACAAAGAGAAAGCTCAATTATCAAATGATGTCTTTAATGCCATTTGTAATGTTGATAAAAACATATTTGGTGCGAAACCAAAAGAAAAAACACCGTGCGATAATGAATTTGAAATGGACGCACAAGGAAATGTTGTTAACAATAAAGAGAATTTCAAAACAGAAACATCTAATGACGTCATCGGTGCAAATTTAGACGAGGTTTTCGATAATTTACATTTCTTAGAAACCAGACAAGAAGCTTTCAAGAATAAACAAAAAGTGATGGCGCACGAATTCGGACAAACTGATAATGAAAATAATAAACTCAAAAAATTACCAACATTAAAAACTTCTTCTATTGATAAAGAAAATAATATAGAAGAAGAATGGGCATTTTCTGAAGCAAGAAAAAACAAGTTGAAAGTATTAGGCGCTGAATTCGGTATGAGCGCACCGGAAGCTAAGGTTGAGACAATTATGGAACCAATAACGGAAGCCCAAAGGGAAGCGTTGATAAATAGACGAAAGGTTTTAGGAGTCGAATATAACCTACCTGTAGAAAGAATTTCTAGAAAAGACCCAGCAAATGTGGCTCAAGAAGAGGCGATACGTAATAGAAATAAAGTACTCGGTTCCGAATACGATATTAATGTGAAAGGGCCAAGGTTTGATTCTTCCAAAAAGTCGACTTTAAGGTTAAATTTGAAACCGTATAGTGAACCTTCAGTTAGTAACAAAACTGCAACAACACCTAATACTGGGACGATAACGCCAGGCGAGCTTTTTTCTGGGGTAAGTTTATAAAAATAAATAAAATATATATTTTTAAATAACTTATTTTTGAGGCCGCCGTGGCTTAGGGCCCAAGCGAGCGACTGTTAACGCGGTCTTTGGGGGTTCTCTTAAATATTTAATTTCACTCGAGACTCGGGGAAATTGAATATTAAATATTTTTATTTCTTTGCTCTGGTATCGAGGCAAAAGCGCGGTGTTGAGTTCCTCCACTCAACCCATTACGAGTTACGGGTCACAAGAATTCGACGGAAAGTGGGAAACTGACTTTCTTAACAACTTTCTTCACAAAAAATAATTAAATGGTATTTCCACACTACTAAGGATAGTGAAATATAAAAAAAATATCAGAATTTGAACATAGCGGGACTCGAACTCGCGCCTATTATAATACTATTCTAAACTAAACCATACGTTTTTATGATATCAAGCTACACTGAAATTCTTACATGCTTGTTACAACTTATTTATATTAGCAAAATATAATTTACAAATTTACGTATTTTTAGATAGTTAAATTATCTGCCCAAAAATCATTAGTAAAAATCTTTAAACGAAACACTTTTTGTTCCATCTTAAATTAAAAATATTGGTAATCTACGATTTAATGAGATAAAGCCAGTTGTTTTCGCAACGTTTGTGGGTTCGATGCCTACCCGGGGGAATGAGTTATTTTCATTTCCTCGCTCTGGTAACAGGAGATAGCGTGACTTTGAGTTCGCACACGCGTACTGGGCGATGTGTGGGAATCAGTGTCTTAAGACACTGCATATAGCAGGATAAGTAGAGGAAATCTAGTGTTAACACTAGATTTCCTCTACCTATCCTGCTATATGCAGCAGATACTGTTGAAAAATTAATCACACAGTAACACGCTTATAACAGGGTAATAAAAAAAATATTATTTGTAGCTGGATTTAGAAACTCCTACTACTGCAGAAATACCAATAGAGAGTGCTACGACGGCAGACGTATTTACACCTCACAGTGAAACAAGAGACACAGAAGCCGCTAAACCAAAAGATAAAGAATATCTCACATCTGATGGATTTAATTTTTCCCTAATAGTAGATGATGAAACTGCTGCGACTGAAATCATAAGTGACGTACAGACCGACATTAGTATGGAAAATTCACCATCAAAAAGCACGAATTATTGTGATATTCCATTAAGAACTTCTCTTTTCAATATATTAGATGGTACATACAACTTAGATAATTTTGATCCGTTCGGTGTGAAAAACCTTGGTAAATATTCAAAAGATTATTTTAATAGAACAAACGAAGAGTCTTGTACTACATACACAAATCCAGCAATAATGTTTGAAGAATTTAAGAAAAAGCCTTACGATAATATTTTCACTCATTCCAAGGAGAAAGAGGAGGAAAAAGTAACCTGCGACAATATAGCAACGCTTACCGCGTGCTTACAAGGATCTGTGATGCTGCCATTGACATATCAATTGGAAGTTGTAAATAATTCAATTTTAACTCATTTCCTAGTTAATTTAGATATGTACGAACATTTGAGGAGTTTAAAAGATTATTTCTTTTTAATGGACGGCGAGTTTTCTAGAAGTATTTGTCACAATTTATTTGCTAAGTTAACGAAGACACTTAATCCACAAGAACTGTTGAATTTTGCAACTTTACATAACATTTTGGATAAAGCACTTGGATCGTCGATTTCACGTAAGGGTTTTTTTTATTTATTTAAATATAATAGGCAATTGATGCATGTCGTGGCGCAGGGGCATAAGTTAGCAATTGTAAGTAAACGCGACTGGTTATGGGTTTGATCCCCATTGTAGGAAATGAAAAATTTATTTTAATTTATATTTTCATTTCTTCGCTCTGATGTCGAGGAAAATGCCTCCACAACTCGGTGGAAATTATAGTATGTTTTTTTTGTATTACTATGATAGTATATTTTTATAGTAATAGACAAATTCAAATATTTATCAGCCAACGTCCATACCACGTTGAACACACCGGTTCTCGTTCGATCACCGAAGTTAAGCAACGTCGGGCGCGGTCAGTACTTGGATGGGTGACCGCCTGGGAACACCGCGTGCCGTTGGCTTTTTTTGTTATTGAGAACTATGATGTTTTTATAATATATTTTTGCCTTATCATATTTTTTTAAAGAGTGGTCTGCATAAAATATGATAACCTTTTCGGCGTCTCCAGTAAAGTTTATGCAAATGAAGTTAACTAGTTGCGTTTAGGATATCGATGTATTTTATCATATATTTTTTTTATTTCAGATGTCCACAAATTTTCGGAAAATTTGTCTTTCACAATCGCGGAGTGTCCGCTAAGTTTTCAACACAGTTCTCCGGATGTGCTGCAGTGTTTGTCCCTCACTTACACCGTTGGCTGGCCTTTAAATATTATACTATCTCAGGAGGCGTTGTTGCGATATGCCAAAGTGTTCCAATTTCTTATTAAAATGAGAAGAATATTTTGGGTTCTGAGTGAAGATTTCGAGGTAATCTATAGGTTCTTTTTTCAGCTTCACGCTCTATCCGTATATAGTAGGGTGGTAAAGAGAACCTAGTGTTATTAAACTTATTAAATTAAATTACTTAACATAATAAAATAATTGAATAAAGGAACTCAACGGAAAGGGGGGTGCGGAGTATCTTAACACTAGGTCCCTCTACTTACCTACCCTTTACCTACTATGCAAGTACAGCGTGAAGCTGATAAAAAAAAATTATAAACAATATTGTAATAATTAGCCTTTGAATTGTCCATATTATAAATAATATACAAAGGATGCTAGTAAGATAACATCGGTAAGCGCGATGGTTATGGGTTCGATCTCACTTTGGGGAATGGAGTATTTTTAATTTTCTCTCTGTGGTAAGACAATGCTCGGCATTGAGTTCGGCATTCACCATCTATTTCTCGAATTCGGGCTGAAAGTGGAAAACGGAGGGTCTTAACAGAAGGCTCTCTCTGCCTACTATGAAAGCAATTAGCAGAAAAAGAATATAAGCATTGGGCAGAAAAAAAAAAACATATAAAAAAGATAATGATTTGAATTTACAAATATTGCGTTAGAAAGTTAGTCATAAATATGAACTACTACTACATCTACATCATGATGATTTTGCAATTTTATTAAAATCAAGTGACTATTCTATAAAACTTTTGAAGTCAGTGCAATATATATCAGTACAAATATAGAGCGACTGTAAACGCGACAGGTTGTGGGTTCGATTCCCACTCCAGGAAATATAATAGTTAAGAATTCGGTGAAAAGTGGGGACCGGATGTGTCCTAATGGGAGCGAGTGTCTTAACACCAGGTTCACAAGGTCTCTCTACCGAACTTACTATGTAGTTAATACGTGCATTAGATAATTATATAGAAATTAAAAAAAAACATTTGTTTTGTTTTCTTTTTTATTTTTTGTAAACATTTTTATATAAGTAGTGTACAAATAAACTAATAATAATAGTTAACAAATAATAATTAGTTAGCCATTAAAACCAATAATATGATAAAATATGAATAATAAAACAAGACTAATATACTTTAATTTCAGGCTCTAAAATTAATAGTGAAATTATCTAAGGAACATTCGAGAAAGATACTCAAATCACCTCAGTACATATCCGTACAAATATATAGGCATATAATGGCGTCGTTGATACGCGCCCTAGACAATTACATAGTGACAACATGTATCCTGACATCTTGGACAGACTTTGAAAAGGATCTGAAGAAAGCGAGAACCTTAGACGATTTGTACGAGTGCCATGTTGTTTATATAAAAAAAGTATTATTCAGATGCCTCTTGAACAATAGATCGACGCCCGTAATGAAGCTACTGAATGATATATTCACTGTGATACTAAAGTTTGGTCGTGTTTTGAAAGCTGGGTGAGTAATCTATTTGTCCTAGCTTCACGTTGTATCCCGTATATTGCAGGGTAAGCGGAGGAAGTATAGTGTAAGGACACTCCGTTTCCCACGTAACATCCAATTTTCGACATATTGCGTGTTGAGCAGCGAAACTTAACGTTACGTTTTATGTTCATATTGTAGCGTGGTAAAGAAAATAATTCATTGCGTCGAATGGGGATTGAACCAATAATCTTTGGTCGTCAGAGTCAGTGCTCCACAATGGTCTCGTTTTATTTATTTTTTTAATTTAATTTATTTATTGAAACTATCGTGACGCAGTGGAACACTATCTGACTGTAAACGCGTTACTTGGGGGTGCGATCCTCATTCAGGGAAGGAGTTCATCTCATCACCCATCCCCCTGGTAAAAGAAAGCGTGGCGTTGAGTTTCGCCATTCAACAAGCAATTTCTCAAATTCAGACGAACAGTAAAGAACGGAATGAACGAAGTGGTAATGCAAAAGTTTATTTTTTAGAGAATGGCAACAAAAAGAAGCAAACAGCAACTTCACACATACAAATTTTGTCCAACTCGTGGAATTGTTCCATTTGTTCGAGAAACTCGCCAAATACTTACACAAAGTCGTAACGAAACTCATGGAGTGTGGATATCAAAGGCATTTAGTGGAATTGCTAACTATGGTCAATTTAAACGGCTATTATGATCCGGATAGGTCTAAACAAGACACTAACGTCAGCTTACAGTCAAATTAATCTAATAATATTGTAGTAGGGTTGATATTGTATACAGTAGAAACTCGATTGTCCGACCGCTCGGTTATCCGGATTACCATTTAAATATGTATTAAAAAATGTACGTAAAGTTAGAAAAGTATCTTTTAATTATTTCTTAATAAATATATATTTTTAGTTGTTATATATTTGTTGTTTTAAATAAACATGGGATTATATAGATATGCATAAAATCAGCTTTTCTTCATACTTTTAATTATCCGGATTTTCGAATGCCTAACGTTATTAGTCCGGCTAATCGAGTTTCTAGTGTATTATTAGATGTTATTATTATAATTATAATATTATTAATTTAAATGATTATGTTGATCTGGATAGATCTAATGAAACACTAATGTTAGTTTACAGTTTAAATAATTATTTCCAATTCAATAATAATCACTTCTTTTACTCTTAGCATAGTTGTTTGTTTCACTTTAAAAACAAAATTAATGAACAGAATTAGATGAATTTTTACAGTAATATAGATTATACATCAGAATAATACATAGGCTATAATTTATGTAAAGAGTTTCTATAATTCGGCTATAATGTAATAAGAAGCTGCGTTTGAGTCGCTAGTATTATATATTTAATTAAGATTAAATTTCTCTTTATATTGGAAAAGTTTTAGATATAAATCCATAAAAATAATTGTATTGTTTTAATAATAATTGTATAATGTTGTTTATATATTTAATAATAGTTGGGATTTTTAAAGTTATTATGTTGTAATTTACTAGTTATTGATTATTTAGTATTAATGCTTGTATCGTTATTAGTTATATTTTATTTACTATAATTATATAGAAAAAAATGTTAGTGAAAAATTGTTAGTTGTGATGTGAGGTCGTTGTGACGCAGCGGCACAGCGTTTGACTTTATTAGCTACGATTGCAGTGTCGATTCCAACTTGAGGAAATTGATTATTTTCATGCCCTCGCTGTTGCAACAAAGCGCGGTATGAATTATGCTATTCTTGTCTAATATCTTAAATTTGTGCGGTGCGTGGGAATCGGAGTGTCTTAACACCACGTTCTCTCTCTCTACATGAAACTAAATAATATTAAGTATGATCGTCATGTTAGAGTTTAAACCTGCTAAATATATTTTGTGTCGTTATGTAACTCGTACATTTTTATACCATTAGAAAATGTAAAAAAAAAAATACAAAATCGACCTTTATGTTATTTCACACAGTAGAGAAAAAACAAATCATTTTGTGAAATTGTAAAAACCTGATAATACATATATATTTATAATTGTTTGTAAACGTTTTTATTCTCTCTTGAGATTTTGTTTCATATGTTAGTTAGGTTTACACTATATTATTTTCTCCCACCAATTTGTTATTAATGTGTTTGTGTGTGTGTTGTGTTGTGCTTGTGGACTTTAATGCTCATTATAGTATTAAAAATGACACATTCATTCAAAACAATATTTTTATAATATTTGCAAATTTATTTTCAATTTCATTGTCAATTCTTATAGTAGTTTTTAAAAAGTGTAAAGACTTATCGTAAAATAAGAATACTCATCCAAAAGTAAATATCATGATGTATAATTTAATATAACATTTTTATATTTTGTTAATAACTCGAATAAAGTATTTAAAATAAAACTTACTAAACAATCGATGTCGTTTAATTTTTCTATATAATCAAAATATTATTATTTAAACAAATTTATTTGTGGATTTCGCACTTTAAAAACTGGTTCCCATCCAGTCCACGTCCGCTGGCCACCAGTGGTCCGCAGAAGCCTAATTATGGTCCGCGAACTATTTTAATTTTATGACTGGATGGTGAGGCGAAGTTTCTGTATGACTATCACAGTTATTTTCATTATACCTACATGCATAGTGGTCCCTGCTACCAAGAATGAATAAAGTGGTCCTTGATCAAGAAAAAGTTGGGAATCTCTGATCTATATGAACTAAAATACCACATAAAAAGAAAGTAACTGTGCGGGCCCATCGTGATGCAGGTAGAGAACTCGGAACAGTGAATACGAGTTGCGACCTAAATTGGAAATCATGATTAACAATTAATCAAAGCAAACATTTAATTATTTATTAATTGTGATGTCCACATGAAAAAAATAAGGTCAATTATAAATCGCAATAATTTTTTCCCATCACGGTGTGGGCTAAACGATTTTGTATTGTTTCCATGGCCATTCTAAGAGACAAATTAGTAGCTGATTTAACAATTAAGTTTATATGATTTTTTTTTCTCCTTCCTTGCCTTGCCTTCCTTCATAAATCGTCGTGTTATTGCTATTTTGATGGATTTTTTTTATTGTTTCACGTATGATTTCAAATGTTTTATAATGGTGAAGCATGTATTGAATGCTATCCATGGACGTATCTGGAGATGTTTTCTGGAAGAGGCTAGGACTTTAGCTTTAAAGAGATATGGTCGTTTAAAGAAGTTTTCTTAATAAATTTTGGACGAACCACTAACGAACCCCCTAACCTATCTAGAAGTATTCTATACATACCAATAAGTTCTCTACCTCTACCTCTCTACCTTGAGATTTAAGTTAACTGATTTTTTGGTGCTCATCCCATCATATTATATATTGATGGATGGTTCTAGAATGATGTAGAACGCCATCTAGTTTGTCTGAAATTCTTGAGCCCATTTTAGATCTTGTCTCTAGACTCAAGGGTAGCGATAATGTATTTCCATAATTAAGAAAAAATAGAAAAAAAATAGTCTTTTTAAATTTTTTTTCATATTAAACTGATTATTTTTAAAATGTTGAAGATTTCAGTACATGGTATATAAAATTGACAATATTCTATTACGCCATCTGTTGTGCAATAGCGAAAATTATTTTGCCATCTAGTAATGAATAGTCAATACATTTTTATCATACTGAAATAATTAATTTCAGACTATATATTGAATTATTTATATTTTTAATACACTCATTAACTTTATAGATATTAATCAATCATTATACAGGTATAGTATAGTTTTTTTCAAGATGTTTCTAAAGAAAATGCAGCTTACAGCAGTTTCCGTTGCGACAGTGGCGCCATTGTTTTCCTTATATTCAGGGTGTTTTCACGAATACTTCATTCTACAGCAATTCGTCCTAAGGTGAACATCTGAACTTAATAGTTTCTACGTGTGTGACATTGAAGTGAAAGCTTGTGTACTCTTCCTAAACGTCTCTTTATAGACAAATATACCTAACAAGAACTAAAAATCAATTTGACTGCCATAAATAAAGAAGAATATAAACTATAAAAACTGAAAATTGTGAAAAGTACTCTAACAGCTATTTACTGCTATCGATCGTAACATACTTTTCCGCGAAGCATAATTTTCAGCGGCGCCGACTATATTTCAACGAAAACGTTAAAAGACGAGAGTAACCGTCGCCGCCGCCGAGATGGCGTTCATGATGCCAGTGGTGAAGAACGATTGGGACATTTACAACTCGCAGCGCTCGCGGCGGATCTCGGAGGGCGCCGACAAGAGCGGGCTGGGGGGCCGCGTGCGCAAGGTGTCGGAGTCGCGCTCCGAGGGGCCCGCGCTGGGACCCGCGTTGGGCCCCCGCGCCTCCGCGCTCAGCCCGCACCGCAGCGCGCCCGCCATGCGCTCGCTGTCCTACTGCCGCGCGCCACCCTCGCGCGCCTCGCTGCGGGCGCCCGAGCTCCGCAAGGGCTCGGCTAGCCCGCCCGCCCACGATGCGGACAAGTTCCACAACAGGTTGGTCGACAAGTTGAAGCGGGCCTTCGGCCGCGCCGACGCCCGCCACGACGAGAGGAGCTCGTGAGATAACCCGTCGTGCTTGTGTGCAGGGCCAGCGCCGGCTCCCCCGAGCGGCGCGCGCGCTGCGGCGTGTGCGTGCCCTACCTGTGACCTGCGCCGCGGAGGGCCGGGACACTACCTCGAGGACGGACACTGACGTAAACAATGCAATAGTATTATTAGCCGTCACCCCTTTGGTTCGCTTCTAACGGCATGATTGTTTAGTTAAAATTTAAGGTTGTTGAGAGGTTGTAAGTTGTAACGGGGCTGTTTCATGAATGACTAAGACTGGGATTAGTTTAAGGGGACGCCGGGTCTCTATTATTTGTGCGTAGAGTCCCGGCGGTTCAGTAGTTGTGGCAGTTGTCGGTCGATATCTGTGATTTGTTATATGTAAGTCGGTGTTATTTATTTTAAAAAGAAAAGAAGTACCTTCATTATTTATATTTTCTTATTTAGTGAGCGTTAAACAAATAGATATATACTTTTAAGAATATTGATATAAAATGTTTAACTACAATCTGCAACCCTCTTGACAATAGCTCGTGTACATTTTTTTCTCTATATTAAATAATATTTGAACATTTGTTTACAATTTTAAATAGAATACAATATATAAACGTACATAACACATAATTGTATTGAACGCAACTACTACATGATATTTAATACAGTGACATATTAAATTGAAGCCACGATGGTGACTCGGGCGCGTCCCGAAACTATATTTAGTAGGTTTTAAGGTACATTTTGTTAAATGTTGCATGATTTTATGTGATGTTAAATATGACTGTGTAAATGGACCAGCTTTAAAATTAAGAAAATAAGAAAATTATCAGTTTGACTGAATAAGCAAATGACCTAAAATAATTTTAATGTTAGTTCAAAATATATCTTGATAAGCAAAAATATAAAAATACAGTTTTTTTAAATTCTCGCATGTTAAGTTCCTGTGTTTAAAAATGAACTGCCATGTTTTTTTTTACTGTCTGCGATTTTGATCAAATGTTCAATAAAGTTGTTTTTTTAAATATTTAAAACTGCATGTAATCTGCATTGTCTGATCTGATGACTTTTTAAAATATATTGCCTATCCTATTTTATGTTTCATTTTCCTTTCACCTATTTTAATAGTGTACTACTTTTAACTAAATAACACCCAAATAAGAGACTTTTAAGAAAATAATCAGGCCATCGTGGCCCAGGAGCACAAGAGTGTGATTGTACGCGACGGTTGTAGGTTCGGTACCCATTCGAGGAAATGAAATATTTATTTAAATTTATATTTCCATTTCTTCGCTCAATTCGCTGGTGTCGAGACAAAGAGCGGCGTTGAGTTCCGCCACTCAACACGCAATACGTCTAAAATTCGGTGGGAAAAGTGGGGAACGCTGTGTCTTAACACTAAGTTCTCTCTGAAAAAAATCAAATTAACCACTTCTTTGTAATTATTTGAATCATTGAATCGTAAAATGATAACAATTTGTATAATAACTATAACTTAATTATCGCGCTCTACTTTTCGCAGTACAAAGATTATTTAACATAAAAATCAACAAAGACCAACACTAATATTCTCTTTTTTTTATATTATTTATGTAATTTAAATTACAAAAAGAAATAATTAGAAATAAATTCTATTTTCCTATTTTTAAAATTCAGAATTTTCTAAATTTCAGTATTACAACAAAAAATAATGAAAATCTTTTATCATTGACTTTACTTTCATTATCCTAAACGAATTGGGTTTAAAAATACAATCTATACAAATCTATGTTATAAGGTAATCATTTTTTTATCGCAACACTAGGTTTATACTAGCTGCATCGATCGAGTGCACGCCGAACATTCGAGAACGCTCTAGGCTCAGAAGGGGAAGGACCCCTCCCGTTTATAGAGGCAGGTGTATATTATGAATGTAATAAATTTTTGAATTATGAATTACCATGATATTGAAATATATATATTTTTATTATATTTATATAATAAATATTTTAAATGAAAAAAAATATATGATAAACATGATTTTTGTTTATCAATTTGATATTTGCTGTGAGAAATGACATCTTTTATTAATTGTTATACAAAAAAAATATGACTAAGTTGCTCTTAAGTTAGTGTTAACCCTAAATTAGTTCTTCGATATTTTTTTTATTTGAATGAGTAAATACACATACTTACATCCTTATCACTAATATGATCAAATCAATAAAAAAATATTACAAGGAAGTAAAAAAACCTTGATAAGTCAGTATAAAGTATGTATATAATTTATTTAATTTGATAAAGATGATTCGTCAGTCGGTATAAAGAACGCAATAGTTTTATCAACGACTTTTACATATTTTAAGACTTTTTCGTTACGGTGATTTTACTATAAGTGTTTCTATACAATTTTTTTTTCAGCTTCTTATATAGGAATCGCAAATTGAAATTCTTTATTGGAAATATAAGGGATGAAAGGAAAGGAAATATTATAAAATAATTGGGTTCTGTAATTTATAGAAATATAAAAATAATATTTAATTATAATAAAAAAGGCAAAACCAAAACCATCATTTAGTTATATTGCTTTTCACCATTTCTATTAGAAAATGTATATTGACCAAACTGAGCAGGGAAAAGTTTAAATTGTATGACGAACATAGATACTAATGTAGAGAAAAAAAAACGAATTAAAATCATCTATGTCACAAAGGCAAATTAGTATTTTAGTAGATATATTTTTTATATTATTTTTTGTCAACATCACGCTGTATCCTGCATATAGTAGAGCAGGCAGAGGGAACCCAGTATTAAGACTCCTCCTCTACTTTTCGCCGAATTTTCGAGGCATTGAAAATTACGGAACGCTTTACCTCATTACCAGAGCGAAGAAATTAAAATTTTATCAAACTAAAATTCATTTCCCCGGCTGGAAATCGAACCCACAACCGCTGCGTTTACAGTGACACGCTTACGCTACTGCACCACGACGGTCTCTCAATATGTATAATATACAATATCTAACAATTTACAATTATAATTTATAGTTTCAAGTCATACAAAATTTACCAGCAAATTACCTGCTACTGAAACACATGAGTAACAATGTGAGTCATGTTTCAGTTTGCACCTTAAAGTATCGATGGCAAAATTTTCCACGATCGTTTTGATTTAAGCCTCAGGGAAAAATTATACGATCAATACCTTCAAATTTAATTAGGTATGTCTTCTTTATATTAAAATGTTTAATTAATATATTATGTTAATTATTTGTTGTAATAACATATGAGATTTTTTTTTGCGTCTCACTGTATCCCGTGTATAGCAGAGTAGGCAGGGGAAACCTGGGAACCTAGTGTTGAGACACTCTGTTCCCAATTCAGACACATTTGTTCCCTATTTTCCGCTGACTTTTACTAACTTTTCTTAAAGATATAGTAAATTAACAGTAAATGTAGGTGATTGATACATTTGAATTATATAAAATCAGCTTTACTTTTATCCATTTGCCTATGATATGTACTGTACAATGCCGTATAGGCAAACAGAACCTAGTGTTAAGACACAACTTTCTCCATTTTCCCCTCAACGGAAAATGAAAATAATTGGAAAAACCAAATGAAAATCGAACTCACAACCATCGTGTTTATAGTCAGAAGTTGTGTTGCTGTTCACAACGAAATCTAAATAAATAATAGAGATACTAAATGCAACTCTATAATAAACTATTTGTTTAATAATATTATAAGGAATTTCGTCTAAAGAATAATCTATAAAAGTCAGTATTCGATACATTAACAAGGAAAATAAACCGATAATATAGTGAATTATATTTAAATATGCAAATAAAACTACGACAATTTGTATAACTTAAAAAGTATTAAGTTGTAAATAGCGATTGTCATAGAAATTGCGCATTAGTTAGGCAATGTAGGTATATAATACAGATAATTTATACCCATATATTAGTCATATGTTTTTAATGAAGTGTGGTTTTCTTTTTATTATATTTTTTATAGTTCTGTTCATAAGACGGTAATAAGGGAACCTTAACAGGATCACCTTGTTGTCCGTCTGTCAAGACCATTTATCTCGAGATGTGTAAAGCTGAAGTTAACATATTTAACTCAGGTCTATGGGCCACTGAAGCACAGAAAAAATAATGCTTCTAAGTTAAGGAAATAGAAAAATACGAGCATTTATGCATCGATTTTGATTTGTTACATTTTATTTGAAAGTCGCCGCGTAATTAAAAACCTAAGAGGTACTTCCCGCGGACCCACTGTTATGAAATTTAGCATGAACTTACAATATAAATAAGGGAAAATCGGAAAAGTAAAAATCTATAGGTTTCATAATATGTATAAAAAAATATCGTTGCAAACATAGATTTGTAGTACATTTCATATTAAATGAATGCATATGCCCTCAAACTAAAGTTTGTCAAATTGTTTTTGCTATTGACCTACCATCCCGAAGTAAATACGAAAGACAGTGGGCAATTCCAACTCGCTCTTACCCGGTTTTTTTTACAAGTATATTCGTTAGTATATAAAAAATAAATGAATCACCTTCACGCTGTATCCCGCGTGAGGCCAGTCGTGGCTCAGGGGCACAAAGTGTGACTGCAAAAGCGACTGGTTGTGGGTTCAATCCCCACTCGAGGAGATGAAATATTTACTTAAATAT
>DWAO01001584.1:0-18391 GCA_018230605.1 Heliconius congener
GTGCGGGATACAGCGTGAAGCTAATTTAATTTATTTAATTTTAATTTAATTTATAATCAATAATCATGTATTTTAAGCGGGCGAAGTCGCGAGCGGGCCGCTAGTATATAAATAAACCATTTGTGAATGGTTGTACAATTTTCGCTACTTCAAATATTTACCAATTTCAATATTAAATAATTGCTTAGTGACAATTTGTTACATATATGTATATATATATACAATAGTTTAATTGGTTGTTCATAAAATATTGTAAAAAATACTAGTTTGTTTTCTAAAATAAAAAAATTACAAATTGTGAATAGTATTTATTGTATTGCAATTAATGGACATTTCTATAGCAAACCGAAATGTGGAGTTTGAAAACATCATTATTTTGTTTTAAATTAGGTGACATTAAGGCCAGTTGTACTGCAGGGGCACAAGAGTATGACTGTACACGTGACTGGCTGTGGGTTCGATTCCTACTCGACAAAATGAAATATTTTGATTTCTTTTTTGGTGTAACTCGATATATCCAAGCGTTTCTAAAATAAAAGGTCTTGACAGACAAACAGACTGACAACAAAGTGATGTTATAAGAATAAAGGATTTATTTTCCTTAAAAAAAATTGGTTCCAAACATATTAGTTTTGTTCAGTTAAGGTAAAAATATAAATTATAAAATATTATTATATCAATTTTAAAACTCTTTCTACGTTTTCCTGAATCGTAAATCATAAGCGCTACTATCCCTTGCAGGTAGCGCCTCTTAATTTACGACTGGGTTGTATAAACCAGCTTAAACAATGGTAAAGTCAATATATTGTATATATTATATTATTATTTTATGTTAAATATTCTATAGAATTAGGTGTTATTTGAATTCAGTATTTAAGATTATAAAAAATACTAATACCAACACAATGTTCGACAGAAAGTGGGGAACGGAGTGTCTTAACACAAGGTTTCCTCTGCCTACCCTGTTATGTGCGGGATACAGCGTGAAGCTGACTTAATTTTTTAATTTAATATTTTTTTCTAGTCCTCAAGTTCATTTACTTTAATAAAATTGAAACGGAGTGGCTTATCACTAGGTTTCTGCTTAGCAATTCTTGATATGGTGATGTTATTTATTTATTAATTTGTTTACATGCATGTGTACGTGAAAAAGCTTTTTTAGTCTAGGTTTGTTATATAAATTATTAACCAATTCTATAAATAGATGATTTCAATATAAATGCAAATGATTAAAATCAACTCGCTATCCCGCACACAAGCTAGGCGGGTAAAACCTAGTGTTAAGACACTCCATTTCCCATTTTTCGCCGAATTCTGAAGGCATTGCGTGTTGAGTGGCGAAACTCAACGCCGCGCTCGTCCGCCTTACAATTATTATTACCAGATAATATGTATAATAAAGCTATAATGAAAAGGGTATTATGTAATTAGTGTAAATGCGTAGGTGTATCTACAATGGCGGTCGTTATCCTTACTGAGATCAAGGCTTCCACACCGCGAGATATCAGGTTGCGAAGTTTTGTCGAAGATTCAAACTTGTTAATGACGCTTTAATGACGATGCTCGTGTTTCCTTAATTACCTTACTGTGAAACACTATTATGTACATACTACTAATACTATTTATGTTATATATAACAAAACAAAACTAAAAACCAAAAACTTTAACAACAAAAATTTAAAAATATGTTTTGTAAAAAGTATTTTTCGTAGGGTAGCGGAATTTAGTTAAAATCTCCCTACAGAGATGCTAGCAACATAATTAGCTAGCTAGCTAGTTGTAACTAACTAGCATTTAAGAATTTGAACGTAACCCGATGTGAAACTAAGGTTTAGTTGGTCAGAGGCTCTTGGGCGGTTTCCAAGAGGCGCGGGTTCAAGTTTTGCTACGTTCAAAATGATTTTTTTTTCTTATTATAGAGTAAAACTTTAAAATTTTTTAAAATAAGAAACATTAACGCAGGTAAATTTAAAAAATATATATATTCTAAGCAAATACAAATTTTACACAGTAAAGAAATAACCAACAAACATTTTTTTTGAGACATTTTACTTAGATATATTGTTCTCATAATGAAAGACAAAAGAACCCTAAAAGCATGAACAAAAGAATGTACAATTAGAATGCCAAAGGGAATTTGAGAATGCACTGCCGTACACTGAGGTAATCTCACGTGGTCGTAATTACACGAGTCCGCGTCCATTCCTCGCGGGAACATTGTAATTCATTGCAATGTGGCCTGGCCACTGCACCGAGCCTTCCCTGAGGCCTGCAAACTACGTAACCAAGCATTAATTAGGTTTTATTTTATCCCGCACACAGCAGAGTAAGTAGACCGAATATCAATGTTAAGATACTCCGTTCCCCATTTTCCGCCGAATTCCAGACGCTTTACGTGTTGAGTGGCAGAACTCAACGCTGCGCTGTGCTTTGATAGCAGAGCGAAGAAAATGAAAATATTAAATAATTAATTTCCTCGAATGGGAATTGAACCTGTTGGTTCGGTCTGACCCAGTGCGTTTACAGTCATACTTTGTGCTCCTGCGCCACGACTGGCCTCACTATTGTATTTTATATAAAACTACATTCTTTATAAAACTAAAACAATGCCATGGTTTAATTAAAATCATATTCTTGCCTACATTCACGGAGTATGTAACGCCTAATGTACATTTAACCTCGTTTAACCTCGTTAACGCGTACAAATTTACGCTTGGAGCACATTACTGAGGAATTGTTACAGATATGTTACTTTGTACACTTTTAATATCCATATAAATTTTAAATAGAAGTCTAATATTAGGTATGCATATGTATAATTTAGTAAGTAGCAAAGATTCATTTTCAAATATACGTGCATGCTGTAAATTTTAAAAATATATGAAATATATTGATATATAACACCGTTCTGTATAGCCAAGTCGAAAAGAAAACACCGATTTTTTTGTTACGTTTCGTTTATTTATTATATTAATTAAAATATAGTAATACAAGTTGTGACGCAGGAACACAAATTGTGGGTTCGATGTCCACTCGAGGAAATGAAATATTTAATATTTTCATTTATTTTTTTAGATATAGAGGCAAAGCGCGGCGTTGATTTCTGCCACTCAACGCGCAATGCCTCTAACACTAGGCTCTCTCTGCGCGCCCTGATACATGCGGGATACTGCGTAAAGCCGAAAAAAATATATAATTACAAGCTATGTTTATTTGTCTGATTTTTTTCACCTTAAATGTGACAAGTAAATGATGAACGATAAAAACGGATTCGCCCACTGATGGACGTCGGTCTTCCCAAAGGCTTAGTAACCCGATCAGTTCTACGCTTCCCGCATTCTGCAGCTTCTCGTGACCTTTACTACATCGTCAGTCCACTCAAAAGAGGGCCTGTTCACTGAGCGAGTTTCCAGTTCGTGACAATTGGGATTTTTTTCACCCCAACAGCCAGGTGTCCTCGCTATGGGTAGCGTGCAATCCTTCGAGAAGTATGTTGTGTTTCTTAAATATTTTGAGTTTCTTGCTGGCTCTTCTTAGTAGGATTGCCTTATGAGCCAGCCGAGTAGCTTTATGTGGATTCAACGATTCATAAGTGCTTGTAAAAGTCTATTTGAATTTAAGTACTATTGGCCGCTATGTGTCTTAAACATAGCGGCCAATAGCACTTAAATTTAAGCAAAACTATTTAAATATTTATAAACGGTGTTTCATTCAAATGTTAGATTAATAATGTAATCTTTTCAAAGATAACAAAGTGAAAGTAAGGAACTTTAATTCGATATGAAATGCGTCCTATCTTTCATCCTTATAGATAAATATTTTGTTCTAATATTCTCTGCAATTTCAATCGTCTGTCGTATGTTTCAACTCGTTTTCTCGTATAAAGGATATTGTTATTATACATAACTTTAGGGATAAGTGTTTTTATTAACCGCTGCTTTTTGTTGCCTGCCACCAGATGATACCGCATCATGGGTAAGTATATGAATGCTCACATATATTACAGAGAAAACTAACAAGATACTAATAGATATTTCTACGTAAACGATCCAAATAATATACATTTTCAGATTCGGTCATTATATAAAGTGACAATTGCAGTTATACACTACTTTACCTTTATCATCATCTCTTCAGTTTTAACAGCTGTCTGGACAGATGTAATTATTTATTTATTCGGATTCACGCTGTATATCACATGTAGCAGGATAGGTAGAGGGGGGCCCAGTGTTCACACACACACTTGCTCTCCACTTTCCGTCGAATTCTGGAGGCATTACGTGCTGAGTGGTAGAACTCAACGCTGCGCTTTGCCTCGACACTAGAGCGAAGAAATGAAAGTATTGAATATTTCATTTCCTCCAGTCAGAATAGAACCGACTACATGTCGCGTTAACAGTCGCAGTCGTTGTGCCCCTGCGATTGGCATCAAGATATAATTGTAGTCTTCGAAAGTCAATTTAGATGTACATTTTATGCTAAGTAACTGTATTAATGAGCTTAGGCTTTGACCGCCAAAGCCCAAACTTCGGTGTTTGGTCACAAACAAACCAAGATTAGCTGTAGTAGGTGCTGAATTACTATATCGAAAGCAAGATGCATGAATATTTTATCAACATATATTAAGCTAATGCTGTTATCATATTATCTAGATAAAAGGCTGTTATAATATAAGTATCTATAAAGGTGCAGCAGAATTAGAAAATTATCTTCAACTTCTAGGAAGTCCGCATCATAATATCTTTTTGTTCTTTTCTTTTGTTATGACCTTCCAAATTGCCATTATATGTGTCATATTGTTTAAGAGAGATAAATATCCACTATTTTTTTACAAATTTATAATGTTATTCCACACTTAGGAAAGAAAAATACTTTTTAGAACCCGCGCCTCTTGAAAACCGTCTAAACTTGAAAGCTATTTGAAACTTGAAAGCTTGGACAGGCAGAGGCGCGGGTTCAAATCCCGCTACGTTCAAATTTTTATGTTTTCTAAAAAGTATTAATATCCATTGTTATTTAATATATTATATTCCATAAATATACTAAATCGCAATGTTTTGTTTTCTTGTCGGGTTAGTATATGTGCTAGTACGTGAAATCTTGCAAGCTTAATTTGACCCACTTCTCAGTGTACGATGGAGCTGGTATTTGAAATAGAACTTCAGTTTAGATTACAATTAAATTACATATAGTCAATATATTGTTGTTAATCCAAAATGATCGTGCAACAAAATAGAGGATAAAATTTATCACAATCCCCGAATAAGAGTATCAAATGAAAGTGCTTGTACAATACAATATACGATTAAAATATCTCGAAAGCTTGCTGTTAAAAAGGTTTTCTAAATGAATATTTTATTTTCACAAGCATTTTTTTTCCTACTTTTATCTTGAATAAATTTAATTTACCTATTAATGATGAATTAATAAGACATTGTTAATTAACCGATTTAATATGGTTTTTTCTTTACTTTAAAATCTAATTTTAGTAACCCTTTACTGTGCATATAGATTTTAAATCAAATAGAATGCGGTTTGACATTTAGCTGAAATAGCAAAGATCTCTCTCTGGCCGCAATGCACCAATCTGATGGAAGCTTACACAGGCTGCGTCTAGAGATAAAGGCATTAGAAGGATCGAGTTATGTTAATACGTGAAAACGAACGTAATCTGAAACTGCATCAAATAAACCCGTACAAAACATAAAGGTACCGGAAATTTATGTAAAATAAAATATTATTCTAATTATTTTTATATGACTTATGCGTCCTTGTAAAATATAGTGTTATTTTTTAAAATATTCATTCAAAAGTCTACAGAATACATAAAAGATATTCTTAGATTTTTTTTTCAAATTTCAACAAATCTATAGAAAGAAGAAATTGATCGCGTAATTTAATCTACCTGAACATAGCGAGAGCCTTAATATAATAATAGAAATGATATTATTTTAAATGTAAAGCCATTCTAATCCTTCCCATCCAACCATTATATCGTACTCTGGATTTTTGCACAGATACTATGTATGCAAAAGGGACGCTTAAATTAAAAATTCAGTACTTCAAAGTGAAGAACAGACGGACGATAAAACCAAGCTAATTGAATTCCCTTTGTAAAGAATTGTTAATTCTTTAAGACTTTGGTGCTTGTACCATTATTTTTAAAATAAAATTTTGAGTTGCGTTTTTATATCATAAAAGTAGTAAATAAAAAAAAAGAAAATAAATTTGTTTATTACGCTTCACACATTTTTAGAGGTATTAGAAAGGACATACCCTGGTTTTTATTAAAAATTACGTTTTAAAAATCTTTTGGCTATAATATAAAAATAAATTTAAGCAACCGAAGCCACTTTTGAGTCGCTAGTAAATATATAAAAACTTGAAAGCTTTCGTGATTTCACGGACGATGCCGCGAGTGGATCGCTTAGATTAAATAATCCATAATTAACACGGTACTTTTATTAGCTTTATACTCGAAACATATTTGTTTGTTATGTTTTCTAAAAAGGTTAGGTGCAGGACTGAGATGTGAAGTAAGTGATGAATACCTTGCATAGTTAAAAAAACCAAACCCTTGCGCCGTGCCCAACCGCAGCCTCATATAGTTTAATATTTCGGATTTATCTCTTTCAGGAATTTTATTGTCGTAGAAAGTTCGTATTAAGAGGAAATACTATAAAATATTACAAAAAATAAAATGGTCGATACCACGAGTCGGAAAATGGAAAGTACAATTTAATAAACTTGAAAAACTTAAGTTTGCTGGCATATGTATTCAGTTTGTATGAAATACAAATATAAGCTTGTAACGATTTTTTATTAAATACCCATAAACTTTCATATTTCGTTTTTTTTCTTCATATGTCAACGAGATATATCATAAGGATCATAATTTCATACAAATTGCAGCAAAATCAATGCACAAATGCCAGTAGCTTATGATTTCGATGACTTAGAGGCTTGATTTTTTTTGTGCTCCAAGATACCGATATTTAATACTAGTTTCAGATTAATATTATTCAGAATAATATTACTCAGCTTAATATTTGATATTAATTTCAGCTTAAATAATTGAAATCACTTACACTTAAATGCTATATATCACTTAGATACACTTAGATAGATTGTAGGTATACGGGAAGTATCATGCGTGTGCATTTATTTTATAGTATATGAACTGCAATTATTAGTTAGTAATGGTTTTTTTTAGGTTTTAACATTATTACTTTCCATTAGATGGTTTCCTTTGTTTATATTGTAAGTTTTCACTTTGTGCCAAATTTTACAGCTCCACGCACTCTCCACTCCACGGAGTTAGTCTACGGGAAGTACCATATGAGTTTTAATCACGCGGTGAGTTTTATACAAAATTCAGAAAAAACGACACGGATATAATTCTAATGATGCAATAAGAATAATTGTAATACTTGTTATAGAGAGATTGCTTAGTTGAACGCAAAATAGTTTTAGAGCCTACTTGTTTGAATAAGAAAATGTTTATATTTTAATATATTCTACGAGATACTTTTAGATTTGAATGAAAATTAATATATACATTTTAACAAATAACGATATAAACATATATTTATTTTATTGTAGCAATAACAATAGAATTTAATGTAAATTGTCCTCCAATTTTGTCTACCTCTAAAAGCCTGCAATGCAGACTCTTTTGGAAAAATAGGTTTAAGGTGAGTAGAAAGAATGTCTTAAACTATTTCCTTATAATGCGGTGCCAACAAAATATATTTTACATTCTATCGCATACATTTTTATTTCAACGAAAAACACCTTTGGATTTTAAAGTGCACAACTGACACAATTTGGAACAATTCGCGCCTTAACCTTACAGCCAGCAGTTTTGTATAATTTTATATTGTTTTCTATTTCGAATTGCATCTTTATCTTGGAGCATAAGCTAGTACTCGTAGTTATGGTTTACAATAGTACTATTTTCTATGTATCAGTTGGTTAGTAAATCAAAAATGATAAAGTATTTTATCAAAGTAGATTATACTTTTTTGGTTGTTTGGTGGCCACTACTGTATGTAACTAATATATTCATTTTCATTTTAAAAAGATTATTGCGCTTAATAATTTAATTTCACGTTCTTTTAGTTTTTGTTACGTATACTTTTATGTATAGTACCTACATATATAATCAAATTTAAAAAAGTAACAAATGTTAATTATTTTGAGTTATCTATTAAATATTTTGTTTTAAAATTTCATAATTTTGAGAAATTCTTAATGGAAATTATCATTAATGTCTCTATTTAAGACATGTCAAAAGAATATTTTTGTACATTCATATAAATATAATTTATGCTCTTAATTTATAATTTATGCTCGTACAATAACGATCTCCTCCTTTTATATACATAAGTTAAATTGTAGCGGTGAGTAACATGACGTAGATTTATAAAGACGGTGGTGTATCCAAGTCACCCCGACGCTTGTTATTTAACGACGGCTAACACGGGTCTTTTCTAGGTTCATACACTTGTTCATATATGCATACAATGACTTCATTTTACACATTGAAAATTCAAATTCAATAAGGGATAAAAATTATAAAAATTGTAAAGTGTGGTTAACATACTCTCAAAGATGCTGCACATGCCTGTATTTTTCCTCGGTCTAACTTTCGCTCTCGATTCGATTCATTTTTCGAGTTTCTATAAAACCACGACAAATTAAGAGTAAAGAGTTTTATCTATCTATCTATCTTTTTTAAATTAACAGCGAATGTGATGGCTGTGGGTTCAATCCCCACTAAAGGGAAATAAATTGTCATGGTTTCCCTGGTCTGGTCGAAAAAGTACCGCATTGTAGTTCTGACACTCACCTCTTACTCTTAGCGTCTCGAGTTTTGGCGAAAAGGGGGAACGAATTATATTAATACTATATGCGGGATAAAATGTGTTGAATAGAATGTAAAATTCTAAGTAATTTTTGTTAACAGCTTCACGCTTTATCCTGCACATAGTAGGGTACGCAAAGGGAACCTAGTGATAAGACACTCCGTTTCCCACTTTTCGCCGATTTCTAGAGGCATTGCGTGTTGAGTGGCGGAACTCAACGCCCCGCTTTGCCTCCACACCAGAGCGAAGAAATGAAAATATGATAATTGAAAATGGATTATTATCACTTAGATTTTTATTGGTTAGTAAAAATTTTGTTAATACATTTTACTCAAGCACTAAACGTAATTAATATTCGATAAGAGAAAATGAATTGAAAATTAGCGTGGAAACACAGCGTTCGTTTGATAAAAAAATTTGTTTATATCGTTATATTTTTTTTAATTTATATTATGGCTTTCTTTGGATTGTTACTTATTAGTAAGTTATTAGTAATTACAGTTTAATATTTAAAAGACAAAATATGTACGTGTTAACATGTGTACAATAATAATATTAAATCAGCTTCACGCCGTATCCCGCATAGCAGGGCAGGGTCGCCGTAGCCGGGTAGGCAGAGGTAACCTATTGTTAAGACGCTCCGTCCTCCGCTTTCCGCTGAATTCTGGAGGCATTGCATGCTGATTGGCGGAACTCAACGCCGCGCTCTGCCTCGACACCATAGCGGAGACATGAAAATATAAATGTAAATAAATATTTCACTTCCTCGAGTGGGGATCGAACTCACAATCAGTCGATTTTACAGTCACACAACAATATTTTTATTCTCTTTCTAATATGATTTTTTTAACATTCAAAGGCACGAAAATCATATACAGCGTCCATGGTTTACAAATTAAAAACATAGATTTGAATGATATATTGGAGTCTGTTGATAACTATAAGAATATATATCGTGCGCCACCATCTTTAAAAGATGACAATGACGACTTAACACGTTTCATTCAACATATTGAATTTAATAATGATAAGAGAACTTCGTCTTTAAAAAATCATGACTCTTTAGATGGATATGGTAAAGATGTGTATAATTATCATGAAAATTTAAACCCTTTACTTAAGTCGCTAATAAAGCAATACAATAATTTGTACAAGAATAAAATGAAAATGGTTGCTGGATCTAAAAAGAAAAGATCGTCAAAATTTCATAATCTTACTCCAGTTGGGAACAGTGACTACTCCAAACTCTACGTAATCCTCAATTCAAAGGTTGATTTGCCAAAATCATCTGCAAAAGATGTAGCTAAGGTGTGAGTAAATTTGCCATTCCATTTACTTTTAGATGCAAATAGGACATATAATGTTAAAAACTTTTTTCTTAACAACATGCGATAAATAGCGTTAAATTACAGGATATCATCCTTACTTTCAAAATATGGTACAAGTGACAAATCTAAAATTTCGGATCTTAGCAAAAAAATACGATATTACAAGGGATACGAAGTAAAAGACAATAGACGGCGAATTAAAGAGTCAAAAGAAAGTAAGTAAGCAATAAAATTCATTCATAATTTTATTACGGTGTATTCTCATGTAGCTTAAAAAGCTCGTTAACGGCTTTGTTCTTTATAAAATTGCATTTTAAAGAAAGAAATGCAATGAAAGAATTTTAGCGTTAATTTTAAGCGGCCTCCTTCTACTCGATTTTTTATTTTCACTTACATAGCTACATGTACACACATACACATAGCTACATGTTACATAGCTGTTACATAGCATGCATAGCATGTTACATAGCTACATGTTTTACCTCATTTAACTGTAACAAATAAGGGTAAGGTAATAAGAATTGTGTCAGTGGAATTTTGGATAATACTGATATTTTTTAGTTTCACACTGTATTCTGGACATGACAGGGTATGCAGAGGTAACCAAGGAACTCGGTGTTAAGACATTTCCGTTTTCCATTTTCCGCCGAATTCTGGAGGCATTGCGTGTGGAGTGGCGGAACTCAACGCCGTGTTTTGGTTCATTATCACAAAGAGGAAATAAAAATATTAAATATTTCATTTCCTTGAGTAGGATCGGACCCGCAAACTGTCGTATTTACAGTCGCACGCTTGTAACCGCTATGATTGGCCTCAAGTGATAAATAATTTAGTAAAATCTTAGATTGTATCAAAATGAATGAATGAATTGTAATAGAAATTAACAAAGCATCTGTGTTTCATTCGTTCACATGTTTGAATGTATGTGATTTTGCAGAATACGCGTTGAAGGATTCAATAGAGCGCGAATATAAGCCAAAGAGAGGAAGGGTTGATCACGGTGGCGGAGGTCGTACAGCGATCCCATACATACGCCATCGAGGTGATATTTACGAACGGGAATGATCATAAACTAATAAATAAATGACATTCAAAATTGTCTAGTATAATTTGTTAACCCAAATTAATAATGAATATTCGTTTAAAAATTAATAAATAGCTTTTTTTTGTATTAGAGTGATTTATAAATAGGAAAGTTCTTAGTAAGGGTAGCCATAATGATTTTGATATTAGTTTAAAATTGGCTAATTAGCTATTAACTCAAAAAAAATCATTGCAATTATGTATTAATTATAAAAATTTTATAGTATTATAATATAAAATCGAAGTAGCTTTTTATATTGTTTTTTAGCTAAGCGGAAAATATTGGTGTATTGTAAAAAATCTGGTGTCTACCTAAGTTTTTATTGGATTTCTTTTATTTTTTTTATTTTATGTATATATTTTATCACATTAAACAATAGTAATGTGCAATCAATTTCACCTATTAAAATATATGCCATGTCTTTATAGTAAGTGATAATTTTTTTTTTCCTCTTTTAAATAAAATGTTATGTTGTTAGTATTTGTTTAATTTAGAAAAAGTTAGTTTTACGGTTAACGTCAGTTATGTCAGGTACATGATTGATTGCACAACTATTCTGAGCATCAGGTTGAGACAAATGTTCCTTACTCCATATACAGATAAAACAAGGTAGGTACAAAAACCGTACACAATAGCAGGTAATCTAAAATAGGGTTACTAAATAAAACGGTTTTACGATTTAAATGATTTACTAATGCATTTTTTTTCTATAATTTATTTTAGAGTATATCACAGTCATCACTTTAATAAGTGCATCAATATAAATAGTTTACTCCTGTATTACAATTAGGTATCTATATATATAATATAAATTGAATTTTTATTAGATTATTAAATATTGACTAGAATTTATACAATTACTACAAATATAAATTAAATATACATCAGACTAGGTGAAATGGTGCAATATCAAATGTTTGGTGTTTTATATAAATAGTGTATGCTAAAAATTCTAAATATTTTTGATATATGGCGTCCCATTCGTAGCATAGCGTGGCTGTGTTTGTTTTATGATTGATTGATTTCTCTCGAATGGGACTAGATCTATCCATATATCCAAAATACCTATCAATTGCTGTCGACTTTACCTTCTTAATATTTATTTATTATGATATGAATATTAACTACATGAAATTTTTTTTAAGCGTAACAATGATATACATACTATTTCTTACATTGACATTTAAAAAAAATTATATATCAAGAGTTTTTATTATTTCGATATAAAATTAAATAATAGGTAATTACTATAGACATTTTGAAGTTCATATAAAAATATTATAGTAGACGAAATATTATTATCGATATTTTACAAATATATAAATAAACAATCAATCTAATTGAAAGCTATTTCATAGAATAGATTGTCACTATTTAAGTTATGATAGTCATCTATTATTATAGTTATTAAATAATACACATTTGATCCTTATAATGATAAATGTTCAATACACCAGGACTTAAAGAATAATTGACTAAAATATGTAAGTTAAACTATGTAAGAATTTTCAATAGGCCATGTCTTATAGTAAGTGAAAAATTATAAAATTATTCAAAATTATTTAAGACTTATAAAAAACAAATACAGTTTAGATATTCTTGGAATAAGCTTTAAAGTAACAATAAAGAGAATATACTTGAAGTTAAAAGAATCTAAATGAAAACCTATTTTATTAAGTTAGATATGGCTAAGCACTAAAATTTTTCAATATTCTCCCAATAGAACTTTCAATATCTTCTGAAAAGACCGCGTCTATATAACGATCTAAGATAACCCTCTCTGGGTTATCTTACGTAAAATTTTATTGGGCCGTTAAAAATAACTCGAGAGAGTAGTACCTAATGCATATTATAAAGGAGAGCAAATGTTATTTTGATAAGTATCAATATCATTCGAGTCTATTTAATTCACCTACATTAGAATAATAATTATAATAATGATAATAAATAATGACAATAAGAAATAATTAAAATTATACAATAAAATGTATAAATTTTGTTATGTTAACATAAACCATTTACGATACATATTAGAAAATAAGACTTTTAATTATAATAATAGGACGAGCATCGTTTACATATTACATTTAATAAGATCTTAACTCATCCTCGGATGCGTTGGAAGACGAGATAATTGGACATAGCCTTCCTACCTTTATTACTAAGTATCTACTTAAGTATATATAAAATTATTTTTACCCTTAAACAAGTAAGATATTCAAAAGTTAGTACGAATGTAAATAAACTATTTATTTAGCTATGTTAATTAAAAAAAAAAGATTATTTTTTTTTAATAGGAAAAGTACAATGCCCACTTAAAGTCTTCAAGGCTGTGTCTATTATGTGTCGTAGCCGTTTAACGGTTTAGATAAGAATCTATCATCAGACTCTACTTAAAACTACTTTAAGAGAATTTAATATGAGCAGGGACTACATATGTAGGATAAATTAAAAAAGTAAAACGTAATTTAGATTCTAATATTGACTAAATAATTAAAAAATGTAATAAATTGAACTTTAGCACAAATATAAATTACGTGCAAGCAAAATAAATATTTAAATATTAAACTACTTAAACGCAATTGATCCCACTCCAGGCTATTCACAATATCTCTAAGCATATCGTGCGTCTTACCTAATTTTATATTATAATATGATATATTTAATTGATTCGCCATAATCACTTCGCGGTTAATCGTACGTAATTAACAATTCTTGTTGCATCTTTATTTGTTTAGCAATCTAATGGACCCTTTCATTTCGACACACCTATAACCAATCATTCACTAATATACATATAATATCATAGATGTGTTCACTTACTACAGTTTATGAACACTTTAAGTTTTATTGTTTCACTGGTGTTTTTGGATTAAATCCAAGTTATGATAGGAGGAGTTCTGAGATGCCTGAACATATTCGATATTAGCAATAGAAATTTATTTTACTTTCTTCAAAATTAATATAATAATAACAACAAAAATATATAAAATATTTCTTTTGATTCATTTTAAACATGAAAGAAAACGAAAAGAAAAATCATTTTGTATAAATGGCCATCCATCAATATTAAACATAATACAAACGAAAAGGCATCCCGATTCAGAACTCGTCCTATAATATCCGGGCAATGCAGTTTCAATTCAAAATTTGTCCGTGAATGAGGGTCGCCGCGTGGGCGAGACCTGTCACCCTCAGAGGTAATTCGGGCGTGACATACAACAAAGCACGCCCATGCCTTTGTAGAGCGATCCTCGCCGCTTGTTCCGCCATAGGCCGTTCACGTCGTCGCCTTTAAGTGCAACGTTGGTTTCTGTAACAAATGATCTGTTAAAATCTATTTGTACTCGTTTCCGATATTTTATATTACGAAAAACAATATTGTATGGTGTCGAGGCAAAGCGAGATATCCAAGATGGCGGAATAGCAAATGAAAGGGCTGGCCGAGAATAATTAGACAAATAATGTGACACCACTCTATAAACAAATTTCATACTCCTGTCCGCATAATTTTGGTAAAAAGGGAGTACAAACAATGCTGGGGCACTCTACTTGTATTAATATATAGATTATCATTGATTGTCAAAAGTTTAATTAAAAATAAAGTATGTTTTACATTGTACGAAAAAATATAATTTCAGGTATTCGATTTATTATTAAAAGAACAATAGATCGTTTGTAACAATACATTGTAAATGAGGTCATATTAAATTCGAGAAATTTATCAAATATATTATAGTAAATGTATCGTTAATAACGGTATAATAGTATAATCTAATTAAATTATACTAAACGCATTGTTTCTTTGAAAACAAAATTTAAATGCGAGGTGCTTTTGGAATTCGTCTAATCGCATGCGATGATTGTGAGCTATATACTTAATAAGTATATATACTCAAAATATATTTACATTTAAACTAAATGTCTTCCTGTAATTTAATGACATTACGATCCTTTCTGTTTTTGTACAAAATATGTAATTTTTTTTTGGATCGTATCTAATTAATTTAGTATATTTAAGGAGGCAAAAGGTTAAAAGTTATATTTATCGATGAGACCGATACGTACCTAAGTGATTAAGATTTTCATGCTGTGGTAAGTATTCCTGGATGTCACTGACGATCCTCGTTATGTCTTGCGTGTCTTTGGCGATACTGCACAGCTCCTCTTGGTTGAAGTCGGGCGTTATTTGCTTGCACAACAATATTTGACTGATGACATTACCAAAATTTGATGGTCCAGCGCGGTTCTCTATTAAAAATATATATGTTTAGCACAATCCAAAAAATATTTTTCTAGCTATATATAAAACTAGTATTTGAAAAAGAACTTTTAAATTCCTAATATTTATTTCACTCCTAAGAATACTTTTTATATATTTAAAAATTCTCTCCGATATTTAGTTTGTAGTATCTATTTTGCTCTAATTCCGAGTGTTTTTGGAATAAGTATTTTTAAATGTAATTTATATTACCATAGTAAGAAGTCATGTCCATTGGTACAAGTTGCACCAGGCGGTGGCACTTGGCGAGTTCTCGAAGAAGCAGTTGTGACATGAAATATAGCAGAACCAACTGCGGCTGATCTGCGCAACCTTCACTTGTTGACCTGTGCAGATATATCTCAATTATTCGATATAATTTTTGATTAATATTATAATATTGTAACAAACAACTGAAAAGTGAACAAATTAAATTATTAAATTGTTAAAGCTAGTACATTTTTTAAATAATGTTTATTTAAAATATTGTCTTTTATGATGAGCCAAGAAAGTTAAGTTTTTATTTTTATTTAACTTAAAGTGTTATTACACACTTAGGAAAAAATAATACTTATTTAGAAAACGTAGAGGGATTTGAACCCGCGCCTCTTAGAGGGTTTCGCTACGAGTAAAAAAAAAAAATTATACGTTTTCTGAAAAGTTAAGATTTTTTACAGCTTCACGCTTTGCCCCGCACGTCGCTGGGTAGGCACAGGGAACTTAGTGTTAATACACTCTGCCCGACCTTTTCGTGAAATTTAAGAACGCCGCACTTTGCCACGGCCAGATCGAATAAATTAAATTATTAAATATTTAATTTCTTCGAGTAGATATTGAACCCATAACCTGTTCTGTTTACAGTCACGCGCTTATGCACCTACGCCACGACTGCCCTCTACGAAAGTTAAGTTATCATATTATATTTTTAAGCTTAATATATATCAACGGATACCTGTCAAAATAGCGATTGTAAATTGACTAATTGTAATTGACGATTGTAAATTGATTGCAAATCAGTCGTTACATTTTTAGTTTCAACAAAAACGTAATAAGATCATTGGTCAGTAAATAAAGAGAATACTTTCTGTAAATCAATGTCCTTTTTTACTTATAAAAAAAAATATTGAAATATTATTCTTCTTGCAATGGTCGAAATACAGAGAATATCATCTTTAGACTTTGCGCATAACAGATAAATTAGTCTTTCAATCACAATTTTCATTAATTTTCATTTCTTTTAATAAAAATATCTAGTTAGTTTACTACAAAAAAAAGCTTTTGTGTTTCTTCTTCAATTTTTTATATTATTAGAAAGAATTACAGTCGAAAACATTTATCGCAAGTTTATAACTAGTTTTTCCATGTATTTCTTCTTCCGATTGAACCCGAGAGTCAGGATTAACCACTTTAGCCTAGGTTAATTGGTTTGGCCTGGTTTGTTTAATACAGCAAAATGGATGAATTTATAGGTAGTACCTACGTACTATCTATAATCATGAATGACATGATGGTATATGCGTTCAGTTAAATAAAAATCAGAATTTACTAAAACGTTTTATGAGTGCTTTGTAAAAGCGTTTGATATTTAAAAAATATTAATTTAGCTTTACGCTGTATCCCGCAAATATCAGGGTAGGCAGAGGTAAGCTAGCATTAAGACACTCTGTTGCCACTTTTTGCCGGATTTTCGAGGCGTTGAGTTGAGTGGCGGAACTCCACGCCGCGCTTTGCCTTGATACCAGGGCGAAGAAATGAAAATATTTCCAGTCACACTTTTGCGCCATTACCCTAAGAACGCCCCGTAACAACTGGAATATGTACATATATTTCAACGTAGTTCCATAATAATACATATAATTTTAAACTTTAGCACATACCTAATTAAAATATAACATGTATAAACATGCATAAATTCAACTTTAACCAAATGTTACTCTTGGTTCCACGCAATAAAAAATAATTGAATTATTTTGCAGGTAACGCATTCCCGTCGCCTAATTTTTAAAGCCTTCTGTTGTTATGTCATAACAGGCACTTTTCGTGAGTGGGTTGAACGTAATTAATATATTTTCGGTCCACAATTTTTCACCAAAATGTAGACGGAATTAAGCAGTAATTATCTGGAGCGTAAATTTTAGAGTATTCAACTACTAGTTGGGCGAGTTCAAATATGCTTTATTAATTTTTCTCGTTTCAAATGCAAACTCAAACTTTTACGTACGCCAGACCATGAAATGCAAAGAAATAATATTTTTAAATATTACAAAGTAACTTCACCTAAAACTTTTATATACTTCCGTCTCAAAATTTTAATATTGTGTTGCGTTTACATTTTGTGTAAATAATGTTTCTTTAATTTCTGAGATTGATGTTTTATCTTATATCATATTATACGTATTCTACACCGTATTGCAATATGTTTTCTTTAAAAAGGTTAATATTTGCTTCGTATAAACGTAAAGTTAATATAAATCACCTTATACACTTGCGGCAGGTAGCGTGTTACATATACATCTAATTAACACCACGTTATGCAATCTAATTGATCTTAATTTACTTTGTGTGTAACAAAAACTATAATATTATAAAGTATAGGTATTAACTTAACTTTTGACAAATACTATAAATATATTAAATTAGCTTCACATCGTGTACAGCAGGGTAGGCAGAGGGAACCTAGTGTTAAGACACTCTATTCCCAACTTTCCGACGAATTCTGGAGGTATGGCGTGATGAATGGCGGAACTCAACGCCGCGCTTTGCCTCAACACTAGAGCGAAGAAATGGAAATTAATTAGCTTCTCGCTGTATCCCGCACACAGCAGGGTAGGCAGAGGGAACCTAGTGTTAA
>DWAO01001585.1:0-18378 GCA_018230605.1 Heliconius congener
CCACCACACAACACCTAAAAAAATCTTTTGAATCTTGATAACATCAGGTTCAATTTGCCTAAAAATTTACCTTCATCTGCAAAATGTTACTTAGTATTACTATAAAAGATGAGATTTTCTTATTTAAATCATTTGTGGATAGCATTTTTATAACAATTAATTATTAACTCATTAATTATTTACAAATCAAAACAGCACTCAATTAATAATAATACACATATATCTATATGGATATTTACAATTATATAACAGAAAAAAATAAAAAATCAACAATACATCAAAAATCAACAATATCTATATCTATCTATCTAGGAAGGTAAAAAAGGTATATCATTAAAATAATATATATTTTTTTTAAAATTTCCAGGCAAACGACTGTTCCACTGCCCTAGATCTGATGATACCTGCGTGCGAAGGGAATCGACAAAGCCGCGGCAAATGTATAGCCCGGAGAGCCGCTTCACTGGCCCGCTTAGGATACTTGAACAAGGCTATTGAAGAAATGAAAGCCGCATCCAAACTACTACCAGATGACGAAAACATACAACAAGATATACACGACATGGAGAGGGCTTGGGAACAAAATCCTGATTCCGATTGAAACATTAAATTTATGTAAAAACGTGTTATATTAAATAATCATTAAAATATAACCATCATATTAAATTACATACTATACAAATAATGCCGTTTTTAATAGGACTGCTTAAATACTTTAGTGTGTGACTGATAAATGAAATAATAACAGTATTATGAACATTATAATAAACATACAACTACAACTAACATTTGTTTTCTATATTATTCATCTTTAAATTTTTTGGTGAGGCCAAGATTGTTTAATAGCGCTTGAGGGGAAGGGTCCCTGCCGCGGAACCTGCGGAACACTTCTCCAGGGTGACAACTACCACCCGATGCCAAGAAAGTGTCCTTATATCTCTTCCCAATGACCATTACATCCTGGTCAGATTCTCTGGCCTCGTCAAACGCACTGTATATATCCGCTGCTATCATTTTTGACCATAAATGGCAATAATATGCAGCACCCCACTCCTCAGAGAATATCTTTGTAAAGGACAGCGGATGTGAATCATATTTGTCGAATGGTAAAGCGCTGTACTTTGGCCACAACTCCTTAACCAGATCTCGCCAGAAGGTCTTCGTCGAATGCAATTCTAAGTCCAGGCGTGATAGGTACAGTTCCTTACATAAATCGTAACCGGTCATATGCCTCCTAACATTTTGCAGATTTTGAATAATATCGTCCGGCAACGGCTCATCTGTTTTGTAGTGTCCGCTGATGCCTTGAATAGTGTGGGGGTCGTAAAGCCAGTGGGTCATCACTTGGCCACATACTTCAGCGGCATCCCATTCCACGTTGGAGAGTCCAGCCACTTCGGAGTAGTTTGCCTTTGTCAACAAATGCCGGAGTGAGTGTCCGAATCGTTTGAACAGAATATTCACTTCTTTAAATGAAAGTAAAGATTGCTGACCGTCTAGTGGCGCTTGGAAGTTAAATATGAGAGCGGATAAAGGCTGCGTGCTCGCTGTAGAGCTTTTATTTCGAATAGCCACGTGCCAGCCCGCGTCGTCGTACACACGGATCTTTTCATCTTGCCTGGCGTAAGGGTCCAAATAGAAACTTGCTATAGGCCTATTACTAGAATCGTCGTAAATATCGTAAAATTTTACATCTTTGTGCCAAGTATGAACATCTGATCTCTCCACAATTTGTATTTTAAAAAGTGTACAGCATAAGTTAAAAAGACTGTTGATCACTTTCGGCAGTGGGAAGTATTCTCTTATTTTGTTCTCGTCAAAGTTGTACAAAGACCACTTTTGTTTTCTCTGCCAATATGGAATGTCCCATAATTCTAATTTGGTGTCAAACCCTCTTTCCTCTGCAAAGTTTTGTAAAGATTCTATTTCTATATTTTGTACAGGTCTTGCAATTTCAAGGAGACCATCAAATGTATTATAAATATTTTCTATGGAGCCAGCCATTTTAGTTTCCATACTCATATCTGCAAATGTATCATATCCTAAAATTTTTGCCTGTTCCATTCTCAAACTTCTCAAAGATTCAATGTTAATACTTGTTCCTAAGTCTTTATTACTGTAGCCCGAGCAACGCTGCACATGAGCCTGCCACGTATTCCAGCGTAAACTCCTGTCAGGGCAGTATTGAAGAAATGGCTCAAATATGTGTGGTTGTAGTGTAATTTTCCATGGACCCTTTCTAGCATCATTGTTTACTGACATAAATTTTGCTACACTCTCTGGAAATTCATTGGCTAACTGTTCATTATTAATGATACTTCTAAAACTTTTTGTTGCAAAATTAACTTTGTCTCTTATAATGGTTTTTTCTTTTTGTATTTCATTTAACACATTATTAAGTCTCTCTCGCTTTGATCCTTTAATGTCCAATCCATTGAGTTTACCTTCTAATATATATTTGTCTAAAAGTCTTTGTTCCTCGTCACTTAGCTTTTTTAGTCGATTTTTTTCGTTGACAGCGGCATGAAAGATAGGTATGCTATTAAATTTTGATAATCGTGCTTTATGTGCTCTTTCATGAATTTGAATATATGACTTTGTAGGCATTAAGGAGCTGTTCCCTAAATATAAAGTTTTTGCCATTCCCCAAGTCAGTTCCAGCTGACTATCTAACTTTTCTAATGGTTGAAAAATCTCCCTGAATGCATTTTTGCAATCTAAACTTGACTCTTCAACCTGCCGTACTCCATTTTCATATTCCATGCTCTGCTTGCTGATAGTAGCAATACATTTTTCTATAGTAATGTCGTTAAATTCCGGTAAGCCATTGTCTAGTAAAAGAGAATTTTTATCTCCATCTTCACCAATTTCTGGAATTCTGAAAAATTAAATTTTTTAGAAATTGAAAGAAAGTAAATAATTTAATAATATTGTCATCAATTATATGTTCAATTTAATCAAGATAAAATTTAGGTTTAGTATATATTTATATGAGGAACCTGATATATATAGCTTTATGGTTTTAAAAAAAATGCAACTAAAACAGCAGATAAATTAAAACATATTTACTTTTATAATAATAATTTTTATGTCTATAAAATTGTATGATTGCATTTTAAATTTAAAAATAGGAAACAACTTACAGAACTACATATCCTGAATTACGTTTGTTTTGATAGTACGGCCGCTTTAAATTTCTTGTAATTACATTACTTCGTAGAAAAATAGAAGCCATGCTGGAAATTATCCTTTCAATTATATTTATTTCATAATATTGGAAAATATACCGATAAAATGTAGAACATATGATGTTGACAGTTGACTTTTTAATACATAGATAAACAGATTAAATATATAACCTTTTTGTGATAATCTGTAATAAAAGATTATGTATATTGGTAACAAAATTAAAAAGAAAAAAAATATATTCATAGTTTTTACATAAGAAATATTTCATAGAAATCTGTAATGTGTAGTTTATGTCAATTATATAATGATACTTATTTAATTTTTGGATCGGTTTAATTAATATTTTTCGTATTAACCTTAATTTGAAGTTTAAAAATTTAACTTACTTTTTAAAGAAAACTGAAATAACACGCTTAAAGCAATTTGATGGGGTTCATAATTATTTTTATTCCGTTATTTAAGGCTAACTAAGACTTACATCGAAACTGTTATATAGCCTATAGTACTCCTGAAGAATATGTATAGCTTTCATACAAAACAAACAAAAACAAAATTGGACCAGCAAGCAGATCCAGAGATCTTAGCGTTTCAACAAACAAATTCTCCACTTTATTGTATTAGTCTAGATATTTCTATTTAACTGTAAAAAATATGGTAAAAAAAAACAAATTGTGTGTATATTTATTTTATTACTACATACTCTACTTTTTCATTATTTTTATCTATGATTGTAGCTACATCTTCAGTTAAAGATACATTGACCATTTGGCAAGAACATAATGCGTTACAGTCTTTACAGTTAATTTGAGTTTTCTCATGGTCTTCTTGTTCTGTAATCTGTTTTGTCTCTTTTACAGGTGGACTACAGCAAAATTCTGTGTCTAATCCCATTTTTTCACCGTCCTCTAAAGTTTGTGGTAGATGCTGATTAAGAGTTTCAGGCAAAAGTAGACTGGCAATGCCACCAGCAACCAATAAGGCACCCATTATGATAAGAGGTAAAACCATAATATCAGAACCCTGCGATTACGAATTAAATATGAAGATATTACTATTATTAATTATGAATTACAAAGAAATTGCTACTTATACTTACAAGGTAATTAACCAGTGGTATAAATATAGGGCCAAGCATTCCAAGCACTGAGCTTAGGCTCATACCGAGGCCTCTTACAACGGTCGGGTATAATTCAGAAGCCATCAACGGTAGTACCACAAACGCTGATGATATTCCCATTTTTCCCACACAATAAAGTGCAAGAGTTACGTTTGTTTCTGCAAATATAGATTAATAAATTTAGCACCAATTGCTTTCTATTTATGGGTATAACATTTTTAAATGTAAATGTGACGTAGTTGTTTATAATATTTACCATGCTGTACCAAAAATGTCGTCAAGCAAGCTACTCCTCCAACAACCATGCTCATACATAATGTCCATCGTCTCCCCAATCTTTCCATAGAGGGCCATAAAAACATATACGTGGGCAGTTCAACTACGCCAGCCAAGAAAAAGTTCAAAAACTCGTCACCACCAAGAACCGGTGCATAATATGAGAGACCTACATATACGCTTGTATTTGTAAACCAAATGAAAGTTATTATAATGGTTTTCTTCCTCAAATTCGGAGTTCTAAATAAGTCCATAATGCCATATTTTCGAGATTTCTCTTTTTCTAAGTCCTGTTTGAGTTTGTCAGACTCATATTTTCTGCGTAAATGCACCATGTAGTTGGCTGGTAAGGATTTCCCGTTAATTCTGAGTAAAATATAAAGTATATAATTTTAAAGCGATATTCCAAATAAAAACTAAATTCAGAAAATGTTAATTATTTTAAAATTATTCTTATATGTACAATGCACGTATACGTGCATATACTGACCTGGCCATATTTTTTAAAATGACCTCTGCCTTTTCAAACTGTCCTCTTGCTAATAACCACCTGGGACTCTCCGGCATTGGCCACAGATATATAAAGAAACAAACGAATGGCAAAGTGCTAGCTAATGCTAAATGACGCCAATCTCTCACCAAGTAGACTACACCAGCGAGCAAAATAAGTCCCATAGAATATGCAATATTCGAAAGAATAGTGCAAAGAGTCCTACATTTAGGTCCAACAAGTTCTATTGCTGTAATCAAAATAGTCATTTAATAAAATATTTTTTTTTACTAAATAATTCGAAGCATTATGACAGTCACTCCATTCTTGATTTTCATCCAAGCGGAGATATTGTGTGCTTAGTGGTAAATTCTGACGCCATACGTAGTATATTGGAGTTAAGTAAATATTATTTCAATATAAAGCTTGAGGCTGTCGTGGCGCAGGGGCACAATCATGTGACTGTAAATGTGACGGTTGTGGGTTTGATTCCTGCTCGAAGGTAAGAAATATTTAATATTTTCGTTTCATCGCTTTGGTGAACGGAGGCGAACCACGGCGTCAAGTTCCATCATTCAATGATTCAAGAATTCGGCAGAAAGAAAATGGAGAATGAAGTATCTTTAAGGGACACCGAATATCTTAATACTAGGTTCCTAGGTTCCCTCTTCCTACCAGTCTATGTGCAGCATGAAGCTAAAAAAGTTTTTTTTAAATATAAACTTTTTACCAATTAGGTTTAGGACCCTCAATTTCATTCATATTTGGGGGAGTTTCTTTCACCATGAACATTTTTATTTACAGCCAGCCTATTCTCTTATGGGCTCAAAAATTTGAAATTAAAAAAAATGTTATTCTATACAAACCCAAGACATAGGGAGTTGCCATAATGGCGGGTACAGTGAAGCCGACGCCGAATCTGTAGACGATCCAAACATAATAATTCTGCGCAAAAGCCGTCGCCACTCCAAAAACACACTCGATAGCCAAATAAATAAAGAAAGATGGCTTCCTTCCGAAAGTATCTTGGAGGTAACCAAATATATAGTTTCCTATTATACCGCCGACGGCCAGCAGCACCAGACCGAGTGTGGGGTAGAAATCTTTATTACACACAAGATTCCACTGAAATGCAACATTCATTAATAATTTTATTATCCTTTTGCTTCAGCTTCACGCTATACCCACATATAGAAGGGTCTGAAGTATTAAGACACTCCCTTTGACACTTTCGTTTCCCGCTTTCCTCCGTATTCTTCACCCATTGTGTGTTAAGTAGCGCAACTCAACGCCGCACTTTGCTCCGTTATCATTATTATATTGAAGAAATGAAAATATTAAATATTTCATTCTTCTGAGCGGAAATGCGCCATAACGGCCGCACTGTTCGTATTTTTTTATCTACAATTTTCAAAATTTTATAAAAAAAAAAAATACTAATACCTCAGTAACAACTGTATTTTTGTATGTATCCATTTCGTACATCCATCCATCAGTGCATGGGGTGACTTCTGTTAGTTCCCTATCTAAAATCGATTCTGGATAACCTTTCATTATCTCACTGTAGTTCAATTTATACATGTTACATTGAGAATATTCGAGTTCGCCATTTTTTAGTTCCAATGGTATACTAAAATATTACTTCTTTATTAAAAAATGTTACTTAAACATATTTCCAAATTTACCTCTTGACTACAAACAATAGCATTCATTGGTTGGTAAGAGTCATCGAGTAAGTTTGAAAAAAATTGTTACAGATTTTTTTTTTTTATTAAAGAATTCAAATTTTTACGATAAATGGAACTTTGATGAAATTGATTTGATTACAACAATATTTTTTAACGTATATTCATACCTTATGTTTTTTATAAGTTCTATGTCAGTCAGAGGTTCTAATTCGGGCACTTTGCACCAGTGTTTGACATCTGCTGCCATGAATAGTTGTGCGTATGCATGAAATCCACAGGGTATCACCGCGGGTAGCAAGATGAAGTAAATTACCAATTTCTGATACCGTCCAAAAGTACCGACATCCTCGAGTATTGCGTCAAAATCCATGTTTTATGTTATATTTAACCTATTATGTAATATTTTGGATAAATATTTGTAATTAAATAAAATTATAATTTCTTATTGTTATTAAACATATTATAATGAATCTATTAGATTTTGAAAAAAAACTACATTGCATGCATTACATAAATATAAATTCAAATAAAATAAATAACAAATTAATAGCTAGAGATTTTTTAAATTACTAAGACAAATCGATTTTTTAATTACATAGCCAATGCAAATCATACTGTATACTAGTATAAATTAAAACAATAACTGCCTCGCACTATGAATATTAAGAGACCGATCAAATAGACTCACCTATTAGACTAAATAATGGGAGTTAATTTTTAGGGTCCCAAGCACTGCTCATCGCCGAGCATGGGCCGGGCGACTGACACCGGGCACGAGGAGCAGGGACTACTATACAGGGACCCTATACGCTACCGGTTATGTACAGTGGGATTCAAAACTATTATAAATTATAACAATAAGTAATGGTCACTTTTAATAAGGGCCAAAATATTTCTATATTTTGATCTTACACAAAAATAGGTGATAGATCTTGAGGCTGTTTAAATACTTGCGTAAAAGAACCGGTAAAAAATTTACTTAATTTAAATTGATTGTTTGGATTTCATCTCTCTACCTGTTGTATAAATTATACATTTTGATTTGATTGACGCAATGACTAAGTAGAAGTCGGTAATTTTAAACCTCAATATAACGATTTCCTCGATTTAACGAATTTTTCACAATCCCCTAAAACTACCCGTAAAAGTTAATACAAAATATACCTTTACATTATGAATACATTTGCTTAAAACCTTTTTGTAACGAATTTTCAAGTTTAAAAAATATGATAAAAAAAAGTATTATTTACCTCTATCTATAAAGAATTTCATTAATTTATAATCTTTACATAACGAATTCTATCAGTTTACTATGATTAATTTCATATTAAATTCATATCTAAACAGATATTCAGACTTCTTTCGTAAACAGTTTTAGCGTTCAGTTATGTAAACATTGCTGTTTCACACTGTTTTTTTAAAGTTTGCAATTTCTGATAAACGAAAAACCTGAGACCAATATTTTTCTTTACCTTATTAAAACGAATCGTAGATTTTACTTTATATGTGTATTCAGGGAGTGTGTGTCAAGCAGTTCCTCCAGAATTCAGCGGAAAGTGGGAAACCCAGTAACACTAGATTCCCTCTGCCTACTTTGCTTTGTGTGGGATACAGTCGCCATAAAGATTTCGCCATTTTTTTAGTTATAGTTTTTACTCTTTCCGAGTCGTAATTTAAGTGGCAAGTGAGGAACGGAGCGTCTTAACACAAGGAAAGCTGTTTTTTACATTAAGAATTTAATTAAAAAAATCAACCTGTTTTCAGGGACAGACTATCTAAAAAAGTGGTGATAAAACTTGGATTAATTGTTAAATTATATAGGCATCATGATATAGCAACGATCTTATTGTGTACAATTTTATCTTCAAAATTAAAATTTATGGAATTTATGTTTTAAAATATCCTAATTTGCTATCTACCTACGTATGTTCATTTTTCACTTTTTGCTGACCAGACCGAAGAAATCTTAGTAGGTATACTTTATACCTAAACTAATGGCCGTCAATAGGTTCATCTGCGGGATTTATAAAACTGATAACATAATAATATATAACATTCTCTTTGTGCTCACAGTCACCAAGGAACCTACATATTTCGGCGTTGTACGCCACGTATCTAGTTTCAACTGTGCATTGTAATTCACTCACTCAGCAACGTAACAGTTTGAGACATATAGATAGACCTATAAAATAATTAAGAGAGTATGTTAGATACTTTCCAACGACAGAATCTAAATATTTACCAAACACAGATTATTATTTTTCATTATTTTTAAAGCAAAATAATATACTTTTTGTATTGACATCACCCAATATATATTATGGGATGCGCGTGTGCAATTATCTCATTCGTAGAGCCCAGTCAGTCAATTCGATTACTGTATAATTGGAGCAGCGAAAGGCCAGTCTGACCAATCAAGGTCGGAGTTGATGAAACAAAGGGCAAAATCCATTGAAGAATTACTGTAGGCACGAGGACAGTTCTTTTAAGAGAAACTGGCAATGGATCTTACGGAAATCTGTAATCAGGATAGCTTCTACTATTTGGAGGGATACCAAGGTTTTGTCATGGTCGTTTTAGAAACAACAATCTGAATATACAGTGCATATGGATATTTAAGTTGTATCTGATTATCTGATATAAAATTTCAACTAAATATGTAACATTTTTTTTGCACGCTGCATCCCGCACATAGCAGAGTAGGCCAAGGAACCTGCGAACCTATTGATAATGTTAAGTTATTCTGCTCCCATTGACACAATTCCGTTCCCCGTTTAAATGTATCTAATACATATTAATAAAAATTAAGGAAAAATGCTCGGGGAATGCTAAGTTCTCTCTGTCTACTCTGCTATACACGTGGAGCTTAAAAAATATTATAATCTTCGACTTTCGAGCTGATTATCGGGTAAAACATTATTTAAGCAATATATATGGATTCACATGCGTACATAAAAATGAAACACAATATAAAAATAATTATAGTTTTAATATTTTAAATTATAATATTATAATTAACTGTCAAAGATATATTACTAACAATCTATGTCGTTAAGTCTTATTTCATTGAGAAAAAAAAAACAAATAGCGAAAACTATAGCTTTAATTAATACTAGACTAACAAAAAAAAAGAAAACAAAAAAAATATAATTCGCTATTTATTATTAATAGCTAGTTAGAGAGTATTAACTAAATCTTATGGCACATTTTCCTATACCATTCGGGATCATTCTTAGCAACGGTTTCCGGTCGGCCATCTTTGTGTCGGTAGTGGAATTCGGAGACTCCCCGTCCCGGCACGCCGTTGACGATGAACTTGCAGAACCGCTCCATCATCCTTGCGTCCCAATCTTGAGATACGTAATGTATTGACTCGTATTCTACTAAAACCTAAAAGTTAAAAGAAAATGACAAATGAGAAATCATTTAATGTTTTTTTTTATTATAAAGTTATTAAAATCAAATAGCAAATGTTGAGTTTCTTGTCGACTGTTATCAATTGAATTCTTAACCGGCATTAGGTTCCTACAGAATAGACACTATTGACATTTTTATGTATATTTATATAACATTACGACAACCCCAATATGTCATCAAAAATAAGTAATCCTCTTAAAAATATTTCATTGAACACGTCAAAAATAAGCAAACCCAAACGAGGACGTAGCTTGATAAACGTATGGCTTAGTGGTCAGTGCGCCTGGTCGGATTCTAGGAGGCGCGGGTTCGAGAATCGCTACGTTTAAATTTTTATACGTTTTCTAAATAAGTATTTTTCTTTCCTAAGTGTGGAATAAAACTTTGAAGATGTTTAAAATAGCTAATTTACTAGAGTTGACTCAAATTAATTAATATTTACTGTCTAAATTATATGATTAATATTTATAAATAATTTATATTTAACTTAAACAATATAAGAGGCACTGTATGACTTTGACTTCTCCAGAAAAACAACTCACCTTTTTTTATTGTTAGTTTATATCTACCCATTTAAATAGTGAAATAAAATGTAACAAACATATATATACCTGAACAGTATAAACTTCGTCCCCTGCCTGCATTCTGAAAGCGTAGTCGCGAGGAGCTGTGCCGCCTTCACCGTGCTGGTACAGCTTCAGGTCTACCCACTTGATGGGTAAAACATCACCGTTTGGTAATCCCACCACACCTGCTTCCATGCTATATTTATAGTGAATTAATATTTAGTAGCAATATAAGAGGCCAGTCGTGGCACAGGGGCACACAGTGTGACTGTAAAATCGACCGGTTGTGGGTTCGATTCTTACTAGAGGAAATAAAATATTTATTTACATTTATATTTTCATTTTCTCGCTCTGGTGTCGAGGCAAGGCGCGGCGTTGAGTTCCGCCACTCAAAACACAATCTCCAAAACTCGGCGAAAAGTGGGGAACGGAGTGTCTTAATATTAGGTTTCCTCTGCCTACACCGTTATGTGCGGGATATACCGTGAAGCTGATTTAATTTTTAATAATATAAGGCCAGCCCTTTTGATTTCGTAGCTCTTGTAACGCAATGTCTCCAGAGTTCCGCTGAAAGTGGGGAACGAAAATCTTAATGGCAAAGGAGTGTCTAAAGTACAGTACAGTGTAAAGCTAAAAAAAGTTAGGTTTCAATTACCTAGTTGCAGTGCACGGCTGGCATATGACACCCACACTAATGCTGGTGCCATCTTGTAAGAAAATATGATGAAAAGCGTAACGGTGCATCAATGTCCAATCACGAGTTTGGCCTTAGTAAGAAAATAAATTTAAATTTAATATATACTCAAATTTTAAGTATTTTTAACTACAAAGTGAGGAATAACACTTTAGAAATGTAAAGAATATATATTTTTTTATTTTTTTATAATCTCCAGGGCTCTCAAACTTTATAATAACTTCCTTTACTATCAAACTTCGCTTTATAACAACTTCGAGGGTATGAATTGTTTTTTTTTCTTCGCTTAGGTACAAAATGTTTAGAATTTTGATTATTTAAGTATTATAAACATATTTTAAGAGGATTTATATTATGTACATCTTATCGTATATTGACGCCGGTCGTGGCGCAAGGGCATAAGCATGCGACTGTAAACGCGACAAGTTGAGGGTTCGATTCCCATTCGAGTTTCGCCTCTCAACACGCAATGCACAACAGGAAGCGGGCAACGAAAGTGTCGTAATGAAAACGGAGAGTCTTAACAGTAGATTCGTATTCGTTCTCCCTTTTTACTACATTCTTTGTATTTACTTATATTTCTTACCAAAACTATGATCCCTGAATGATGGTAAAGTGTATTCATAAGACTCATTTTCTATCTTAAATTTACATTTGAGTGCGCCAAACTGCTCGTAATGCGACTGGTGGGCTCTGAAATAGAAGAATATGTTATACAATTTGTTCCACCTTTTTTTTTTTAAAAATTGAAAAATGTTAGATAGCAGAATTAAACGCCGCGCTTTCTCCAAGATCGAGGAAAATAAAAATATTATTTAATCAGTTGTGAGTATAGCCCAATCTATTTATAAATATTTTTAAACAACACAAACATAGAGGCCAGTCGTGGCGCAGAGGCACAAAGTAAAGGCACGCGACTGGTTGTGGGTTCGATTGCGACTCGAGGAAATGGAATATTTATTATTTTCATTTCCTTGCTCTGTTAACGTCATATAGCGCAGTGTTGAGTTCCTCCACTCAAAACGACTCCAGAATTTGGCGGAAAGTGGGGAACGGAATGTATGATCATTAGGTTCCTTCTGCCTATCCCGTTATGTGCGTGATACAGTGAGGAGCAAAAAAAAATACATAGAGACATCGTCGCACAATGGTACACAGTTAAACTGTAAAAGCGATAATTGCGGGATCGATCTCCATTAGAGGGGAAAAAAATGGTTTTGCCGCCGTTTTGTAGTAAGACAAAATTCCATTTAGTTCCAATACTCAAAACACGGTATCACAAATTAGCGTGAAAAACGAAAAAAAGAGTGTCTTAACACTTGGTACCCGCTCCCTACTACGTTATACGTTACTAACGTTTTCAATCCTTCAAAATAGCTTCGGCTCCATTTCTCTCTGGCTATGGACCTGATGACGGCTGGCGGGTGCAGATCGCTATCGTAGTCGAAATATTTGCCCGTCGCTGTCCATTCCCCACTGAACTCCACTTCCACCGTTTTGCTTGGATCATTTTGGTACCTGAAATTGTTATCGAAATTTTAAAATGATTAAAGTCTTGTGCTGATAAGAAAATGCCTGATATGATAAATACTAGTATTTATCATATCAGGCAGCTGTTAATACTAATTAGAATTTGGAACTTTATGTGACGAAATTTCTATTGGTATTTTATTTCTATAAATGATAGAAGGATATTTTATTTATAAATATTATTTTAAATTTTTTAATTTTTTCATCAAGAATGTTTTGAGATTTAAAAATCAAAACGGGACAATGGTAAATACTTATCAAATTATTCATACATTTGATTGAATTTGCTAATTGATTATGCTAAAATGTAATATGGTGTTCCTATATTAATATTATATTTAAGGGAAATCCAGAGAGGCCAGTCGTGGCGCAGGCACAAGCGTGTGACTGTTTAACCGTGACGGGTTGTGAGTTCAATTCCCACTTGACGAAATATCATATTTAATATTTTCATTTCTTCGCTCTGGTCTTGAGGCAAAGTGCGGCGTTAATTTCCGCCATTGATTAAGGAATGCTTTCTAAATTTAGCGGAACGTGGGATGCTACAGCGTGAAGCCAAAAATAATCCTTTAAAAAATGTTGAAACAAAAACTATAGTATTTAATACAAACCACATCGGTCCATTGTAAGATATGATCCACTTCTTCATCGGCTCTACAGGCTTAATTTTAATGCCCTCAGCCGCAAATTCGCCGATAGGTGCTCCAAATAATACTGTATCTGGTATCTTCTTACTGCAAAGAAGACCTTTTCCTGGTAACTGTAAAAAATAATACAATATTTTACATTTTTTATAATGAAAAAAAAGGGAAGAAAAAAAGAATTTTTAGATTTTATTACTGAAAAATAAACGAAAACTTTATTTATCTATCTATCTGTCTGTCTGTCTGTCATCGGTTCGTCTGTCAATATATTATTTTTATAAAATCACTTGAATGTATCAGAATCATATTGATATCAAATTCAGTCATACAGTCTTACCTTATTTGAATGTAACGGACATTTAACTGGTTTTATATATTTTTTGCTCCATTATTTTTCTCTAAGTGTAGAGTCCTATAAATATGAATCTCAAAGATTTTTTCTTTAAGATTCAAATTTATAGGACCGTTTCCAAGAGGTGTTGGTTAATATCCTGTTACGTTCAATTTTTTATACGTATTCTAAAAAAGTACTTAATACGAATATAAGTGAACACATAAGAACAATACCAAAAAATTGTATATAAATAATATAGGTTAATGGAATAAACACCTACCCCGATATAAAACAGTCCATTACACATGCCCATGGGTCGTCGTTCACAGCCTGATATCACGTACACACCTTTATCTCCTTCGTCTTTTTGCGCTGATATGAAGAACACTGCATCGAATGCCTAGATAAACAATATCAATTAAATGTTATCTATATCAAACATATTGTTAAACAGGTAGTGGTGTTGTGTTGCGGAACTTAACGCCACGTCTTGTCCCGTTGTCAAAGCGGACAAATAAAAAAAAACCCCTCATTTTGAATAGTATTCACAACAGTCGGATTCAGATGCAATTGCGCAAAGTCGGCCTTTTATAAACATTTTCAGCACACTTAAAGATTAATAGTTAAAAAATTTGATAAAATCAGCTTTATGCTGTATCTCGCAGACAGCAGGGTAGGCAGAGGGAACCTAGTGTTAAGACACTCACTTCCGCACTTTCCGTCGAATTCTGGAGGCATTGCGTGCTGAGTGGCGGAGCTCAACGCCACGCTTTTGCCTCCACATCAGAGCGAAGAAATGGAAATAATATATATATATATGTTAATAAATATTTCATTTCTTCGAGTGAGGATCGACACCACAACCAGTCGCATTTACAGTCACACTTTGTGCCCCTGCGCCACAACTGAACTTTTAGGTATATTTCTGTCCAGAATTACATGTGGGAAACGCAGTGTCTTAACACTAATTTCTGCTGCGTGTGGGATACAGCGTGAAGCTGATTTTTAATTGACTTTGAAAATATGTTTTATACATACCTTAGCATGTTCGCTGAGTGGTTGTGCTCTGTCCATATCAGAGGGGTCCGCGTAAGCCTTCACTCCTTGTCCAGCTCTACCATCGTTGCCGACCGCCTTATTCTTATTAAAATACTGAAAAGAAATAGTTTTTTATAGCGTTTTTTATTACTACGAAATTTAATATTCTTTTCAGCTTCACGCTGAATCCCGCATACAAGGTAGGCAAAGGGAACCTAGTTCACACAGTTCACGCTGCACCAAGATGGCCTCCATTTTATAGACTTTTTTTATATAGTATTTTATAGACTTTTAATATAATTAATTTTAATATACCGATTCTTAGTTTTTTTGGGGTGTAAATGACTGATTACATAAACATGTGTGTTGTCCCAACGCCGCTCTGCATTTTTCCATTGTGAGGAAGCGACAATAAATCTCTACCCTATTGCGCCACAATGTGTTTATTAACTTTTTTTTTATAAATTTAAATTTAATAATATAAAACTATGGTTAATTTAAATTAAAAACTTGAAAGTTGATAAGTAATCTTGACTCAACAGGTGTTAATCAAATAATTACGAAACACATTATGTAATGAAGATAAAATGAAACGGTCAAAGTACTTGCTTAATGTCGTGGCACAGCGGTAAAGCGTCTGACTCTAAACGTGACGACTATATTCGATTTGTATTCGGGGATCTAAGTTATTTTCATTTTCTTTCTCTAAAAACAAGGCGTGTGGTGGCATTAAGTTTTGTCACTCAACACGCAATAACTCCAAAAATTTGTCTGTCCATGTCTCGACACTATTGTCGAGGGAACCTAGGGTTTCCTTCTGCCTACCTTGCTATACCTGAGTTAAATAAAGTATAAGGAAAAAATATACAAATTAATTATCCAGTATGGTGTGGCTTGGAATTTTTTGAAGTTCTTTAATTCCAACAGGATTGAGTTTCATTATCTTAAAAAATGTTTGTTAGTACGTGAGATATCAAACCACTTTCCAATATCCATTTGTTTTAAATTTTAAAAGTGGCGAACGGAGAGTCTCAACACTGTGCCTTTCTCTTATATAAATAAGTATCAAAATCACTAGATATTTCAATAATTTACTAAATATCAATAAAAAAAATAAAAAATATACTTTCAGTAAAGATTACTTGGCTTTCGGGTCTCTTCTCTAATTGTAACTATATAAAAACCGTAAAATAAAACTTAAAACCGTAAATTTTTTTATATACATATATAAAAAAATATAGAAATTTTACGGTTACTATGTTGCACATTAAATGCTTTGTATGTGTGAGCAAAGGGCATATAACGATAACATCCGATATACTTTATTTATTAAGACAGAAATATTTACTTTACTTTTGATATGAAAATGTTGATAAAATACAAAGGATTGTTGCTTGACTCCAAAATCTGGAGAAACATAAATATAAATTATACTTTTTTTATAAGTTCAAACTGTATCCCGCATTAAAACCATATCATACCGGCTGGTTTATATCTATATATTTTTTGCTTAGCTTTACGCTGTATTCTGTATATAGTTGGGTACCCAGAGGGAGCCTAATCCCACGACACTCCTTTCTCCATTTTCTGTTAAATGTTGATTCATTGCCTATTGTGCGGCGGAGTTCAACGCCACACAGCGAAGCTACAGTCATTTACCTGAAACTGCACCACAGCAGCACGAGAGCTGAATAAAAATTAATTTAAAATTAAAAACAAAGCTTACCTTTCTATAATAATAGAGGCAGGAGAAAACAGCATATTTCAAATAGTACCACTTTCCAGGCACTGTGTATACACCAAAAATCGGCTCCGGATCTTTTTTTCTAAGGAAAACTATTAATAATATAATAATTATTACGGCGGCGACAGTGAGGCATGCCATTTTGTCGAAACACAAGAACTAAATGAGCATAGTGTTTATTGTTTATAGCTGATAACAGACGCAGATGTGTGATAAAGTGAAATAATCCCGTTTTGTGGTCAGTTTTGATGTATCTTTACTTTTGTTATCTAATTTGATATGTTAAGTAAACTTTAGTGAAGTATTAGGGTACTATATGGTAGATTCTTAAGTTAAGCCTCTTCTCTATATATAATAAGACAGTAAAAATATTTTTTCTGTACATTTAGTAATTTTGACTGAAATGGATAGAGGGACCCTTAAAAAGAATAATAGGAAGCAAAAATATATATATTTTTAATTTCTTGTCTGTCTGTCTGTGTGTCTGTCTGTCTGTATGGTCACATTTTTCTCTGAAAGTACTGAACCGATTTACTTGAAAAATTCACCAATTGCTTTGTTTTAACTAAATATCAAATTATCCATATAACAAAAAAATATCTAGTTGAAATTATCTTGATGATGAAATACTTTAAATTAATAAGTATTTGTATCATGTTGTGTGAAAATGTAGGGGTTATTTATTGTTTTTAAATATAAAAAGCAATTTTATATTAGCTTAACTATTATAGATAGATATATCTTAGTCCTACAATTCATTATATGTACATATATGTAACAGTTCTATTACTGTTGTGTTGTATGTTCAGCCATTTAAGCAGCACACGTGAATAAAGAATATTTTGGAGACGATTTTCACCACCTGAGCCACATAGTCTTCTTGTTTCTTGTATAATATGTCTAAATTATACAAATATAAAATAAAGGCTATGTTACTTAATGATAATGTTCCTTTTAATGAAATAATAATGTATTATTGATGACAAAAATGTTAAAATCGGTAGTTTTCATACCTAGTATACAAACAAACAAAAAAATCTTTCCTGTATAATAAAAAAAAGAACACTTTTTTCATATACTTTGATTTAAAAAATAATAAAATTTGAACGTATCAGTATTTAACTCAACCTAGTAAATAATCCACTTAACTTATATTAATAATGAGATTACAAAATTTATTATTTCGATAAATTAATAATATGATAAGATTTTTTTTTATCTGTGATATTATAGATAAATATGTAATTATTAAATCTGATTTGAATAAAGAATTTGATTGAAATATTCGAATTTTCCTGCAAAAATATTTTATATAGCCATGTTTTTAGGTTCATACATCCGCTTTCAGCCGGTGTAAAGCAGGGTAGGTAGAAAAGTGTCTGCAGCTTCATAACGGGCACGACCCTCGGCCGTACTGTGATTAAGAATTTTTATATGCTTTGTAAACATTCATTGATTGTTTCTTTTCCACTATTTAAATATAATATGAAGGTATATTTTATTGAAATAATAGATGTCAATGTTTAAGAATGTTTTATTATAAATACACAAACGCACATTCACATTTCACACGATTTTTTTGCATCTAAAGGAGTTATGTTCTTTTATTTATTTTACGTAGTTACATACTTGTTAAATGAATAATGAATAA
>DWAO01001586.1:0-18377 GCA_018230605.1 Heliconius congener
TCCAAGGCTAATGTTTGCGATTGTGGCTTTGAAGACATCAACCACTCACCCTATATATAGTCCAGAGTTGACACCTTGTGATTATTATTTGTTTCGAAATTTGAAAATTATATTCGTGGAAAACGATTTGATGATTAAAAGCTGAAGGCGGCTGTTATTAAATATGCATTCAGGCAAGAAGGAAAGTTATTTTTTCAAAGAATTGATAAGTTAGTATCAAGATGTAATTTAAATGTATTGAGGTTATGGGGTAGTAGGTAGGGGTAGTAGCCCATAAAAAAGACACATAAACGAGCGTACGAGTCACCTGATCACCCACACCCTCTTCAGCATCCATGACACCAGAGGAGCTATAGGTGCGTAGCCGGCCTTTAATGTAGGTGATATAAAGGCGTTTTTTGAAGGTACCCAAATCATATTGACCTGGAAGCACTACCGCAGGTAGGTCAATTCACAGTTGCGCGGCGCGTGGAAGGTAGTTCCTACTAAACTGCACAGTAGTGGAGTGCCGCGTATCTAGATAGAGTGGATGGTATTTAAGTTTGTTACGTACTATGCGATTAGAAAATTCAGGCTGGCAGGTAACAGATCAAACATTTCCCCAGAAAACTCCCCATGATAAATGCGGTAAAGAATGTATAGTGAGTCTCTACGCAGAGCCAAAGTGTCAAGCCCTTTGCAGATCATTGAGTCCCCAACAATTCAAAACGGCTCTGCTTTGTATGCGATCAAATGGGTCGAGCTGACGCTGGGGTGCACCAGCGCAGAGATGAGAACGGTCCTCCATATTTAAAAAAAAGACACTAAATAGGCTATCAAAAAGGCTCTGGGTTCTAGGTCCTTCTACCTATACCTTCACCCGCATAACTATCTAATTACACAGCGATTGGGTTTTTAAGATCTTCTGCAATGACAGGATTCGTCAAGCCAAGTTCTTCACAACAGTTATAAAACGCCACATAATATTCATAATAATATTTTGTACAGGTCTTTCCCTGTTTGTTATAGTTCCAGTTCGCAATTTTCAGGAACAAGAAATGTCATTCTAAATCGAGGGTCCAACATTGTTGATAGGTAATTTCTGGTACATAATAAATGGTTAAAAAATTGGTCAATTTTTAAAATTTTATGCTTTTGGGTGGCGGTAAGGGCCCGCTCGTTATCTAGCCAGCACGACGACGACGCACGACGGCACGTTAAAATCTGTTTACTTGACAAAATAACGAAGAAATGGTAAACCGAATAATTCGGCCGAATATCCGGTTCGGTAAAGTTTAAACCGAATAGTATTCGGTATTCGGTTATTAGGTGTAAACACGATTCGGCGCATCTCTAAAAAAAATCATAATATGAAAAGCTTACTAGTTTTTAAGAGTTAGCACTGTTTTTATAATTTACTTTTAGAATAAATCTTCAATACTTGAAATAAAATAACATAAAACGTCTAAATATATATTTTTTATATACCAATATATTCTCAAAACATTTCATTTATTTACTAAGTATATTACAGTATAGATAACTATACTAAAATAAATAATATTTTTTTTACTGAAATAATTAAAATTAAACTAGTTCGTATAGTCCAAGTGCAGCGCGGGGGGCGCTGCAGTATATAATATAATATAGTTTGACACAAATAACAATTTAGACAAAAAATAGAGTTCTTGAATAACAACAATACAATGTTTGTCGTATAAAATGTAACAGGACAGAGATGTGATTGTTTCTTTATCGAGGTGCGATAAGTGGATATCGACAGGACAGAGTAATTTATATAAACAATGAGTTCTGTGAGAAGTTAAATGAATACTTTATTGTAATACAATGTATTTTTTTTATCTTATAAATAAGAGCTTCATTTGCATAAAACATAGAAATAAACTGTAATATTAGAGGCCTTCGTGGCACAGAAGGACAAGCGTGCGTCTATATAAACAACGGTTGTGAGTTCAATTCTCTTGGGGCAATGAAATATGTAAGGGCCTGTTTTACCACTGGGTTATAAAGTCCCGTATATCCTTATCTGCCAGACAAACTATAAATTTTGGTTTCACAGGTCTCGGATAGCAACATTTAGTAGATACACATTTGACATATGCATATCATTTTTAGATACTTATGTATTTTTAATTTAAAAATGTAACAAGTCGTATGAAATGTTACCTGCTATTGTTCATTAATGAGAAAATTATTTTTGAAAAATAATTAATATACTTATTAAAATCATAAATTTTTATATTAATATTTGTAACTTTATTTCTAACCGATGAAACTGGCCCTAAATATTTTAATTACTTCGATCTGAAAACGAGGCGCGGCGTTGAGTTTTGCGGAGCCTTTTACGCCTTTCCACATCCATCTCGTATCTTCCATCTCTACTGAACATACTTTCCAAGTATACCAGCTTCACGCTGTGAAGCTGGTATGTCTATGGTATGGTAAGTATACCACTTGTTCTAATATCATTCATTCACTTGTTCTAATATGTTCTATCCATATCCATTTACACCGATTTACTAGCGTGAAGCTAAAGAAAACTTAATATTTTATTAGCTATGCCTCAAGCTTAATATTTTATTAATCGTTATTATAAAGTGAGTTCTGGTATGTTGTTTAAATAACAATTTTAAAAAAAATCTTCTGTAAGTAGGTCTACAATCATGCGTTTATTATAGTTAACTGAGATAACCTCCTTATGATGAATGTCCTCAACTGTAATAAGATTAAGAAATATACTAAATAATAGTCGAATTCAATGTGTAATTATTAATTTAAGAGTTATAAAATTGAATAAGACTTTTTAAGTTTTCGTAAAAGCAACAAAATTAACAATAATCATCATGGTATTCCGCATGTAGCAAGATACACGTAGGTGGAGAGAACCAAGTGTTAAGACATTGCGCTTTCGAACAGAATTCGGTGGAAAATGAACCACCGAATTCTGGAATCTTTGCGTGTTGAGTGGCGTAACTCAACGCCGCGATTTTTACCTCGACATCAGAGGGAAAAAATTAAATAAAATAATAATCACGAAACCAGTCACGGCACAGCAAAAAGTGTGACTGTAAACGCTACAGGTTGTGATTTCGATTGTCACTGGAAGAAATGAAATATTTAATATCAGCCAGAGAGGACCTAATTACTCAATTCTTTCTACCCGGTAGTAACAAAAGAAAATACCTAAATTACTTAAAATAATAAAAGACTATTTATAAGTAACATGTGTTAAGAACAAACTATTAATAAAGAAGCCAATGTAACCTATAGTTTGGAACCAATCCAATAGTCTAGTTTAATGATTCAGATAATTGACGCTCTCTGCATATTATGACAAACAGATTATAGTATCTTTCAGACAAATGGATTATTTTTATAGTAAATATTCAGTTGAAGTATCCGTTAAAAATATATTTTAGTGATTTATTATATGATTAATTAAAGGTAAGGTATTTAAAAAAAAAATATATATGTATAATCGTAAATGTAAAAGTATTTGTATGTAGACATGACAAAGACGCGTAAGAACTAATAGGTTATATTTAATCAAGTTACGGTCAAAATATTACAATTTTACATTGAATATAAAGAAAAAGTTTTTAAGATACAATTAAAATTTAATAAAAATTAAATATATTTAATTTACAATTCATATATATAATTTAAAATTAATTCAATATAATTTACAAGAAAACAATCCAGTACCTGCCGCAAGCATAGGCTCGAGTCCCGCGGGGGGCGCACTTGTCGCCGCTTTCGTCCTCGCAAGCAGCCACGTAACGCTTGCTTGCTTTTTCAGCATTATGAAAAACGGTTAGATGTATAAGTTATATAATCAATCTTTTGGCAAATGCAGCATAATAAAATAATTATAGGTCGTATGCGAGCGAGTGGGCCGCTGGTACAGTATAATGTGTAGTGCCGGTTGGTATTTCCAGTATTACAGAAAAATTTATAAAAGTACGCTTTAGACTTTAGAAATACCATATCTTAGTAGGATAGGTGTCACTAAATCGGCAATATCACAGTTAGCACGAAGAAGAACATGCTCCAGTGGTTTAAGCAATAAAAACTGTTTATGAAGCGAGAATAAGACACTTTCCGCCAAATACTGGAGACATTGCGTGTTAAGTGGAGGAACTCAACGCCGCGCTTTGCCTTGTTACCAGAGCGAGGAATTAAAAATGATATATATTTCATTCCTCCGAGTGGGAATCAAAGCCGTCCCGTTTATATTAGCGCCATGATGAATTTAAAAAAAAAATTGTGATAATATCGTTGTCAAAAACTATTTCATATTACGTATATAGATAAAAATTAAAATTATCGTTATTTAAAGGAAAAATTCGGACCATTTATTACTTTGCCTGCAGCGGTAATTAATAAATAAAAAAAGTTGAATATCTTTTGTACGTCCAAGCTAGATCTTAAAGTGTGACGTGTGTGTGTATAACTCTGCGGCGTTAACAACCTTTTTTGTTATGGTAATGTAATAAATTCCAGAAGCTGGTATGACAGGTTGCACAACGGTGCCTCGGTGTAACTGCATTTAGAGATTATCAATGATTAGTCTTAATCTGTACTCAAAACAATGTTGTTTAAATTATTGCAATATGTAATATAAAATAAGCTTTAATGAAAGTCAATTATAGATTTTACTTGAGAAAATAGATTAATAAGATGTTTCTCGTGTATATATATGTAACAAATAATACAATAGATTTTCATATAATACATATTTTTTTATTCATAAAATATTAAGTATGTTTTAGAAAAATCATCAAATAATTTATATAATATGAAGTAGAGACATTATAATATATCTAGAATTTGTGTCGGGTGTGGGTTTACTCGATAGAATATTTATAATAATCTTACATGTCTATGATTAAAAAAATATTCTTCACACTCTAAATAGAAAACTAGAAATTTGCTAAGTCCCAAAGACCTATAAAGCGATCACAGATAAGATAAGCACACAAAAATATTTATATATAAAATAAATAAATCAGCCTCTGCCTACCCTTCACAGCTTCATGCTTGTGTGCAGGAGCACACAACAGGGTAGACAGGGGGAACCTAGAAGAAATAAAAATATAAATGTAAATAAATATTTCACTTCCTCGAGTGGAGATCGAACCCACAACCACTCGATTTTACAGTCACACTTTGTGCCTCTGCGCCACGACCGGCCTCTTTTGTATATTATAAAAATATTTGTATATAGGAAATATTCTGACTATGTATTTTGTATGGAAAAAAACATTTTTACGTCCGACGCCTGGCCAGTTTGTATAAATTTATTTTTTAATTAAATATAAAAAGGGCATAATATACAGAATTTTATGAGTCGTTTTTAATATAACCTTATATGCGATAAAGTGAAAGAAAGTACAATACAAGAAGTAGTGCTTGAATATGCTTCACTTCAACAATGTCACTGTGATTACTTTATTACGTAACGACGGACACACCGTGCGCGGAACAATTGCACGGTATTTGGTTTTAATTATAATATGTTTATTTTTTCTTATGGTAGGGGAGCCGAAGCGGGGGCTTCGGGGTTTAATAAGGCGCGGTAGATTAATAAACTGGGGAATTCCTTGTACTCGGTTCAGTAGTTAGTACGTAGGTATAACATTTCATTCAACTTCTGGCTCCTATTAAACAAATCCTATTTTTAGTAAAACTGACATTCACCTAGTAAGGTGTCAGAGAGCGGGAGGGCGAGCGTATAATGTACATTTGAATAAGGGATAGCCATCGCAAGGGAACACCTTGCGTACACTTCATGGGAATTTTTGACCGTTGGATCCCATCGCACTGAGGCCGTGTGGTCGTGCCGTAATATAGGAGAACTGGCTTCGTCCACCGCTATCAGCGACTGAGAGTGTTTCGTGAGACTGAGGATTAAGTCCTACCTACATAATAGCATTTGCTTCTGTGATTGGATTGTCAGAGTTTAGGAGGACGCTGCGACGGGGTCGAAGATGCGGGTGTGATTCTAGTGGTTTACTATAAATGTTAATCGGAAACACAATCAAATGACGTGTTCTTTATTACTGTGATATTTATGAATATTTTTAATTTTTAAATTATGCTAACAGGAATATTACATTAACGTTCTCATGGTATTGAACTTACATCTATTGAGTGATTTAGGAAGCGCCTAATTGCGCTCCCACATTGCATAAAATTGCACAATATATACGATTATTTTTCAAAATAAATGTTTCGTCTCTTGTAATTTGGCAAAAGTCTACCTTTATAATTCCAAGAACATAATTTATTCTTATACCTATGAGATAGCTATAAATATCGTAGACATTACACAATTATATATAACGTCAATAAATATTTACATTCAAAACACGTGGAGTTGCGCTAGAATATTTGCTGAAGAGATTAGAATAAAACGTTAAAATTAATTAAAATTAGAAAGTTTATTAGTGCATACATAAATTATTGCAAGTAAAGTAGTAACAAGGTCGTGTGGAATGATTCAGAGGCTCAGTTCAGACGGGTCATGCGTAATCGTAAAACGCAAACTTGGACCATGTTTATTACAAAGGTTCGTCAGCTCCACTATACTTTTTTACTCGACTGTACGACGCAAAAGAGGAATCTGTTCATCAGTCTGTAAGTTTGTTTGTTCCTATGTGACGTTGTAGAAATCACACAAATTGACCGATTTTGATGATTTTTACGTCAATCGGTTTGTTTTAAAATTTTGTTCGTCATTGAAGACATGAAAATAATAAAAACACTACATCGATAACCAGATGCCATAATATCATCAAAATAAAAAAAATTATAAGTCGGCGAGCTGCGCCGAGTGGAGTATCGTTGAAGAAGTATTTAAAAATAATTGTAAGTTTTTTTTTCAGCGCAACGATTACCACTGTTTTAAATATAAACTCATTACCTGATTGAAATTATCCCAATATTTAAATAATTGTAATCGGTCTATTGTATTTTACCATCTTATCACATTATACCGTATTATTTATACGTATTTATCTCACTTCGGGACCTTTAACGGCATAAGTTATTAGGTATAATTACTACGACCATTATTAGTCCTTATAGAAAACCGAACCCTACACCTCCAACAGATTACGACACTAAGCACTTAGCATAAAAAATGGTAGCTGGACGAGGCACCTAATGTTAAGACACTCCGTTCCCCATTTTTCCACAATTTTTAAACATTAATGTTTTAATGTACATATTATGTTAATATAATGAATAAATAACTGTTTCGTTGTTTAAAAAAATGTTACCATATTACCTATGGTAGTATTTTTAAAAACAGCGAATGCAAATATGTGCTAATTTATTATATTTATTTTTTATTTCTCTATCTTGGTGCATTGCCGGATGAACGCACGCCTCCACGTGTATTGACGGTCAAGGCCGCTCGATGATACGAGATATGTAACTATTTGTATATTATTGCTATATGACTTTAGAATGTCCGATACATTTCCGTATGCTATTTTTGTGCACATTTTTAATTGGGACCAATTTAGAAATATTCATTTTGGAAATATAAAATATAAACTAGCGGCCCGCCTGCGGCTTCACCCGCTTCAATTACAGATTAATTATTAATTTAATATTATATAAGTCTATTTAGGGAAAATTTATTATTTTTTTTGTCTTCGAGTGAAGGTCTCATAACCCAAACCCAATTTGACTCAGCTTTTTCAGAGATTCATCCAGACAAACAGAAATACAGACAAAAAAATATATTTTTTAAAATCACAGACCCAGAAATACTTCAAGTCTATTTATATAGGTACATAGATGTATAAATTATTATTTTATTAATTTAAACAGTGTACTTTGGCCTACTTTATAATTTCTACAGACATGTTAAGTTAAAATAGAAAATAAACAGTAGTCAGGCAATGTAGTTACTAGGTTTCTCTGTTGGTCACCTCCACTAAATGGCTGAGAGTGGATCTATTTAAACTGTACATTTTAACTGATTTTTATATAAAATCGTGCAACTCTTAAGCCGGATTATTCGCGTATTACTCAACAGGTGACTTCGATACACGTTGTTCTTGACATCGCTATTTAAAATGTAAAAATCGCGAAAATCAAACATCTTTAGAGAACTATGGAAGATTAGCGTTTCAATATTTTTAACACCAGATAGGTACAGTAAGTTTGTAATAAATATTATATAATTTTACGTGTAATTTGGAAACGTATGTATGTTATTTGGAATAAATGAAAAAAAAAAGATCGCCAATCTTAGAGAGATCTTTATTGTTTATGTTCTTTTATGGGTTTAGAGTACCTTAGCATAGTTTTGCTGCATTACAAAGGGGCCTACAATTTCAATTTCCCTACAATTATGAAATTTGACAGAAAGTGAAATTGTGTAATACAAAATAAAGATCAAATACGAAAAATGTAAATTTATATTTATAACATGTACCGCAAAGTTAATCTATTAATCTATACAATAACGCAGCTAAAGTCCCTTACACGTGGCAAATATGATTACCTACTTAATTTGTGCAAATCTTTACGATGCGATGTAATTAGATTAAACGACACAGAACATTAACTCAATAAGTACTAGTTGCTATTTGCGGCTTTTTTACTTATGTAAAAAATTGTATTTCTCTATTTAAAGTATATATGTGGCTGTCGTGGCGCAGTGGTAAAAGCGTGTAGCTGTTAGCGGGACGATTATAGGTTCAATCCCCACTTGGGGGAATCAATTTATTAATATTTCCATTTTTCACCTATGCTAACTAACAAGGCAAAGGCGCAGCACTAAGCTCAGCTTAGATTAGGCAAGGAAACTTAGCGCTTTATATCACCGAAGCAAGTAAATAAAAATAATTTAATTCTAATTTTAAATGAGCTCCAACTCCTCAACTTCCTCAATTACACACACAGTACAGTACAGGGTGTACAGTTATACACACACACAGTCACACTACCAGAATTGCTAAAGAACATTAATGACAGCAATGTGAACCCGGAAATGAGTATTTAACCGAACGTAGAAAAATTGTCACTATCCTCATATTATTTATACCAATAAACTAGAGCACTAATGAAATTATCATATTAATATTGGTACGTCATTCAATACTTTTGTATTATTTTGCGAAAATGCATAAGAATAAATAGTTAAACAAGTTTATAATTTTATTTACAAGAGATTTCTTGTAAATATAAAAAAAATGAGTTCCGCCCCTCAACACGCAATGCTTTTAAAATTCTACAGAACGTGGGAAACGGAGTGTCTTAGCACTCGGTTCTTTTTGCCAACCCTGTTACATGCGGGATACAGCGTGAAACTGAGAAAAAGTAATTTTTGATTTTCAGTATTCGTTTTATTTTATACTCGTATATTTTAAAAAAAGGTAAGTCTATGTTTTGATATTTATTTGATTTAAATAATGTTTAATACAGAGTCATGTTCATTTAATTTCATATGACAGCAAAGCATATTGGTATAATAGTGGTCGGGTTAACCGTGACATAAGAATTTCACCACTACATGTAGCAAAATATATGAAGTATTACGTGTTTACGTGTTTATTATTATTAAATATGAAGCTTCACGCTGTATCCCGCACACAGGAGGGTAGGCAGAGGAAACCTAGTGTTAAGAAACTCCGTTCCCCACTTTCGTTCAGTGACGGAAGTCAACGCCACTATTATATTATTATACTATAAGTCATAGTTTTAAAAGAATTAAAATATTATACTAAAAAAGTTTCAACATATAAATAAAAAAACTCAAGAGTTCTCAGCTACTTCGAGCCAAGTATATTTAGACACAACAAAATGAGTAACGCGAGTAGGATAGACCCGAGTCTGTAGGCCAACAAACGGCAACTATGTTGGGTGGCCTTGACTTTTGTAACAATACGAGCGAGGCAGACAAGGATACAGGGGATTACATAATATTACAATATAATGGTGACTCAATGAAGTGCGATACAATGATATCGATGCTGTAATTTGGTGAAATGATCAAGTTTTTTATCCAGACGTATCTATCGCAATTTGCATCGCAAAAAATGAAGGGTGTGGTTGGGTTTTCATCACTATTTTACGCAAGGTTGTACTCGTAGGTTTTGCGACTTTATCCATCGGATTCGAATTTACATCAATGTGTTGTGGCCGATCGTGACGCAGGGGCACAAAGTGTTACTCGGTTTTACACCGACTGGTTGTGGGTTCGATCCCCACTCGAGGAGATTGAAATATTTATTTTAATTTATATTCCCATTTCTTCGCTATGGTGTCGTGGCCAAAGAGCGGCGTTGAGTTCTGCCATTCAACACGCAATGCCTTCAGAATCCGGCAGGAAGTGGGGAACGGAATGTCTTAACACTAGGTTCTCTCTGTCTCTCCTGTTGTGTGCGGGATACAGCGTGAAGCTGATTGATAATCAATCGTTTGCTTTAAAAAAAATATTCGAAGTGTAACAAATATAACGAAATTAATAAAAGTGTCTTTACATTAGACATTTTATATTTTTATGTTATAATTAATTATACACAACGTAACATGTAATTTGTAACTAATCTTTTATTAATTATGAATAATAAAACTACTATAATGTTAGTAGTTAAAATTACTTAACCTTGAGCAGGTTTGAGTTGAATTGAGTGGCGGAATTCAACGCCACGCTATTGCCTCGATACCACAGAGATAAAAATGAAAATATTAAATATTTCGTTTCCTTGAGTGGGAATCGAATCCACAACCTGATGCGTTTACTCAACAATGATGTTAAGAATTTGAACGGAAAGCGAAGAACAGAGAGTAATTGGTTATGTTAAAAAACGTAAATACTAAAGCTGTTACCTTAACTATATATTTTTCGTTATTTTGAGAATAAACAAAATAAATAGTATTGAATATTGTTCAGCCTGAGTTGACGTCATTGTCATATAAGTAGGTGGTTCAGGTAGAACAAGGCAGTTAAACTAAAATAGCATTTAAATAGATGCATTTGTATGCAACATGTACCTAATGCTTATTGAATTCTTATTACTTTGTGGAATATATACAAGGAATGTGAGGGGTATGTGTCGCTCATGAAATTAGAAATTCGTTGCGTAGCTGGTAGCACGATACTATATGGGATTAATGTGATTTTTTTTTAACTAAAATATACATAACTTTTTAGTGTTCCGCATTTACCAGTATATTATAGTAGGCGGAGAGATAGCAGTGTTAAGATATTGTGTTCTCCATTATTATAATATCAACAATTTGTAAGATGTTCCGGGTTGATTGACAATAAAGAAATAAATTAATAAAGTATGATCATGTTAGGATACATTTAAATAAATGTATACGTAATGCGGTATATTAATTTACCATACAGTACAGTACAAATACCTTACAGTATCACATTATAATACATTACGTAAGATGAGTTGCCTGTCGTTACTAACATTGTAAAAAATTAAATATTAAATCAGCTTCACTCTGTATCCCGCACACAGCAGGGTAGTTGGTTACCTGAGCTTTGTATACCAGAGCGGGAAAATTGAAATAATTTGAGTATGACCATTCCCCCGCGTGGGGATCCAAGTACTAGCGCACAAATGTTCCGCTTACAGTTACATTCCACTGTACGACGGCGATGTCTTATATGTGTTAGATGATTAAAATAATAATAATAATGTACAATTTAGATTAGATGGTTGTATAGGTTTTAGGAATTCATGCTGTTAGGTATATATATAAAATAATATCAAGAATTCAAATTTAGAAGTACTCTCTTGTAAAGCTGATTTTCAAATCTGACGACGTTAATAGAGACAGGTGATGTAATTTACTATTGTGTTGGCATATTTAGCTCATATTAAATCTTAGAAGAAGGTATATATATGATTGTTAGCTAAGATAATGTAAATTAATTATATACGGAGCAGTATCAGAGTGCCTGACGCTATAAACGTTCATGGCCACCGTAATTTAGGATCGAAGTTCACTTGCAGGAATTAATTTATATAATTAAAATTAACGAATTGAAATGTGACAGAAATAATGATTAGTACCACGTAGTGATATTTTTTTCTCTCACATTTACTTAAAGAAAAGCTCATCTTATATAAATTAATTTCAATTAAATTAAATGTGGCTACTTTTTCCATCTGTAACAACTGATAACTGTGTAACAATATCCTCATTTATACTGGAACATTACAGATTACTGATGTATAATATAACGATTGTCGAACTTCTTAAGAAGAAGTTCGACAATATCTATTTTATTGAATTACCATAAATTTTATTTTACAGTATAGATATGTATAGATATTATTTTTAAAATAATATTGTTATTAGAGAGTAATGTAGATTAGTAAATGAATAATTATGTAGTTAAAGTCGCGAACGGATCGCTAGTCTATACTTATAATAAATCTGTAGTCTATAATATAATTGCAGATCTACTAGAATATTCTTTTTGTGCTATATTAATGCATTTGCACTTCCACTTTATGTAACGTTACATTATAAAATTCAATAATATATTTGTGTGCTTTTAAATTATACTTTATATTATATAGTAATTCTCTTTTTTCAGCTTTATGCTTCATCTCCGATTATAAAGCGGGGGCAGGACGGGAAAAAACTCTGAAGATGGTCCTAATGATGGTCCACTCTCGCCCGATTTCGAGACATTGGGTGTTGAGTGGTGAAACTAAACTAACTAGACTATTTCATATAATTATTTTGATTATGTCATACGCTTGAACAACAGTGTAGTGGCAATTTAATTATATATTATTAATTTATTATTAAATTCTGTCATGACATACTTATAGGTACCTATTATAAAATAATTTAAACAAGATTTATGAAATAAAAAGAAAATTTCTTATTTTTTTTATTTTTATAATCTTGCTTAAATTACAAATCCTACTAATATTATAAATGTTAAAGTTTGTGAGAATGAGTGTTTGTTCCGCTATCACGCAGAAACTATTGAACAGAATTAGATGAAACTCTACAGTCAAATAACTTAGACATTAGAATAAAATATAGGCTACAATTTATGTAAAGTCTCGGGTCACTAGTACATTGATTAATCAATAATTTTTAATTAGGTGTTAATCAATATAAAAATATTAAAACATATTATAATTATTTCTTTTTACAATGATCGATCGACTGACATGTTTATATGCAAAATATATGATTGAAAAGATAAAAATAAAATATAATAATTCTGTAACCACGTCGCTTCACTGTAACCTACTTTGTTGCGGTTGACCTTGACCCAGAGCTTCAGAACGTAAAAAATATTCTACGAGCTTCGCGACAGGTAGTTGTTACGTACCGGTATTATAACGAATATCGCGTCGTCAGAGCAAAATCTATAGATGCAGTAATAAATATTCGTCAAGGTGTTAAGCACGCAAAGTTTTTTTTTTTCACCTTCACGCTGCATCACGCATATAGCAGGGTAGGGGAAAAGGGCAGTATAGAGGGAACCGAGGGTTATGACACCCCGTATACCACTCTCCGCCCAATTTTCGAGGCATTGAGTGTTGAGTGGTGGAATTCACCGCCACCGTGTTTTTACCTTGTTACCAGAAAAATGACAAATTAATAAATAATAATTAATTCCCCGATTTTCGAGTTGAAACCCACGTCCTTCGCGTTACAGTCACGCGCTTGTGCCCCTACGCCAAGACGACCTCCTACAAAGTAATATATTTTTGTTATAATATATTTTGCCATGACAAAGAAATACAGTATTAAGGCACTGTGCTCTGAGCTTATTTAAGATACATTCTGTTCTACGTTCTGGTTTTCAAACAGTTGATCATAAATGTGTGTATTTAAGTAGATATATAAACGAGTGAAATTTGAATCCATAGTCATAGCGTACAATCGGACCAGTCACGATGCCCTAAAACCTCCCGTGATAAAAAGAATAGGGTGAGTTTTGCATTTTCAATTAATGGGCATACATGGATAGACCAACGATCGGAAACATAATTTAAACGTAATGTGGATTCAACTCAAGCAGCTGGTAAATTGCCTTCAATGTATTTCTTTAAATGACGTTCATGCAATATTAACGGTAAGAAAACCGATGTACTAAAGTACTTGTTATAAAATCAACTTTAAATATTGTCGTTTTAGAGTGTAAGCCTGCTCGCTATATTCGTTTTTTGTCGTTATGTTGGTACTCGCACATTTTTATACCATTTGAAAGTAAAAACAAAGTAGTAAAAAAGTAAAAAAAATACAAAGCCGACCTTTAATGTTTTTATATAGTAGAGACCTCTCGCAATATATTATGTATATTTTTACAGAAATATATTACTGTTACAAATCGGCAGCGGTTAACGTTTTAAAAAAAAAACAAGATAAAAACACATATCGTCTATATGTTTCTAAATTATTTGGAAATAGATTCTATGTAATGGCAATAAGTGAAGTATCACCTAATATAAACATTATACTATGAATATACTATTATGTATACTCGTATACATACTATTATGTATATTCATAGTTTTTTTTAAATTGTCTCTCCTGAGAATTTGCTTAATAGGCTGTTTAAAGCATAGCCGATAGTAGGATTATAAAAAAAATACGTAATATATTACAAAAATAAATAAATAAGAGTACCTAGATTTAAAAAACTAAACAAATATAAGTATTTACAGTGTTTTAAGCCTTATAAAGGAATTACGTACGCCCATTCATTCAAACTCTTGCATATTTTAAGAAAAACAGTTACATAACTATAAATATACATAAATTTTCGCTTTTGGAATTTTTCCTTTATTTATAAGAACTGAACGTTCTCACTTCTTAACAAATCATAATAATCAAATCATAATCATAACTGTAGGTCCACGGGAAGTACCCTATAGGTTTCGATTACGCGGCGAATTTCATACGAAATGCAGTAAAAACTATGCATAAATGCCCATAACATTTATAGCATACCGATTTCTTTCGGTTGCGTTGACTTAAAAAAATGATTTCTCCTGTGGTCTAAGGGACCGTAGATCTGAATATGTGATATTAACTTGAGATTGATACATCCACGCGATATCGAGATAAATGCTCTTAACAGACGGAGTACAAAATAGAAATCCTATAAGGGCTATGTTTTTGCGTTGAGAGGTACGGAACCCTAAAACGGCCTCGGCACAGTAAAGTGCAACATTCAAATATTTTAATACGCGCCAGCTGCACAGGGGGGCAACAAACTGTAACAGTGTTGCGCGGCCTTGATCTTGAGCTTCGCAACAATTCAACCTGCGTAATAAGTAGTGACGTGACGAAAAGGAAAATATATATTGGTTAATAAGGTATTAAGGTATTCGTGTTAGTGCAAGGCCTTATTTCAATTACGTGAGTGGTAAGTATATGTGTGTATTAGATAATATAGTTTGTATTTATATAGACAGTAAAACATTGTACAAAATATTATTAATTTTTTTACTTGTTACACTTTATATTTAGAATTATTTTTCAAGTTAGTTTTTAAGGCTAGTCGTGGCGCAGCAGCACAAAGTGTTGACTGTAAAACCGGCTGGTTGTGGATGGATTTATTTGAATTTATATTTCCATTTCTTCGCTTTGGTGTCGAAGCAAAACGGCGTTGAGTTCTGCCACTTAACACGCAATGCCTCCAAAATTCGGCAGCACGGAGTGTCTTAGACTAGGTTCCCTCTGCCTACCCTGCTGTGTGCGGGATACAGCGTGAAGCTGATTTGATTTGATTTTAGTTTTTAAGTCATTCTTTAACAATACCTAGATACCTAATGTATCTAACATATCTCAGACAGAAAATAAATGAACGTTTGTATGATAGTACAATTTTCTTTTATTGTTGAATGTTTGTATGATAGTACAATTTTTCACATAGCATAGTAGGCAGATAGCACCTAGGGACCTGGTGTTAAGATATTCCATTGTTATTTATAATACTTACGTTCCCCATTTTCCGCGTAATTCTACAGGCATTGTGCGTTGAGTGGTACCTCTACGCCTTTTATCCTACTTGTCCTCGTTGTATGCATATTTTTAAAAAAACATGGGTAATTCTAATGTGTTAGGTGATGATGAATGATCATAACTATTACAAGGTCTTATTAGCAGTTCTATAATTACACACACTAAAAATAAACTAACTAGTCCGTCATATTATGCATTAATGGAAAAAAGGTATTGCAAAAATCTCACTTTTATTGATTTCATAATAAAAAATATAGCTCTTTAAGTGCAATTTCGATGCAAATTTATACAAAACCTTGCAAGCCGTATGCACTGTCAGGATTGAAAGCAACAAATTATTTACTGCATTGCCGTTACTTCGTAACTTGATTATATATACTACGGTTCGATATGATATAAAAAAACAAAACCGGCTAAGTGCGAGTTGGAATTGCCCACGAGGCTTCCATATCAATTTAAGGAGGTACTTACAACTTATATAAATTTAAAAACTTTAATGTGCAGGTGTATGCACCAATTTTATACGAATTGAACTATAAATATAACTTTGTAATTATTTTTTATATGAAATACCTATAAATTTTGACTTGATTTTGTTTCTCTATAGGTATTGTAAGTTCTCACTTCGTGCAAAATTTCATAAATTCTTTTTCAGAAAACCTATAAAAATTTGCGATCTCAAGTAGAACGCTCTTGGCAGACGGACAGACAGACAGCAAAATTATCCTATAAGAGTTTCCTTATGAGGCACGGAACCCTAAAAACAACAAACCCGACTGCTTAAAACTAAAAAGAAAAAGGACAAGCCGGTAGTTTTTTGGATTAACAGTCGAAAACTTTTTTATAATGATTTAATTGAATAAAAAATAGGTCCCTACTTTTAATTCTAAAGAACTATTGGTTTGTCTTTTTAGGATTTCCGTACCTTTTAAGGCAAAAAGGAACTGTCTGTCTGTATTTTGTCTATCAAGAGCCTTTATCTCAAGAACGCTTGGAGATATTGAGTCGAAATTCTAACTAGATATTTCTATATTTACTTTAAAAAGATATAGCCGCTTATATAGCAAAAAATGCGTATTTCGACACTATAAAGTCACAGTTTACAGTCCATGAACAGTAGGCTATCACTGATACTACCATTGTGTAATTGCACAAAAGCTCACCAACAGGTATACTACAGGTATAGTTAAAACAATAAATATGAAAACTACCAAGAATGGTTGCTAGAACAACATATATCCTAAACCACTACTTAAAATGAAAATTCATGAAAGAACTACTAAAACTATATTTTTTGGATATCTATTTAACGATACCCCACTTAACGTAGTTCGCGGAGGTATCATGAATATCGATTACTGGCACATGTTTAATGACCCACACAAGGTTAGGACAAATCGATTAATATAAGAATCATCGAAATTGGACAAGGCGCTTGTTCTCTGCAGCGCCACATAAGATCATTACAATAAAATATAGATACGAATGCTTTTTTTCTCACATTTTATAGTTATTTTTTTTAGTTAATTGTAGCTTTTTTCTTAAATTTTTGTGATGAATATAATAATAATGGTAATTTAAGAATTGAATTAACTGCACACTGTGCAAATGAACAATTGATTTAAAATGTGCAAAAGCCAGAATGCCCCGATTTATACTTAAGCTTTTAAATTAACTAAGCCCTCCCTACCTTATTCGACCAAATAGCAATATCCACATAAAAAAACAATATTAATCGCACGTTTAAGGCAATAATTTCTAATTAGCAACTCTCATATATTAAATGTTTAAGCCCCATTAAAAAAATTACATACGCATGATCACATTGCCATATCGGTTTTAAATGTAAGTATAATTGTAAGAGCACTATTGCCTAGAGAGGTCAATGGTTGCTTACAATGTAACGCGCATAAGGCTGTGCGTACACAGAACTACCAAACCGCATTTTGCGACATCAAAGAAAATGTAATTCGATATTCCCCATTTACCATTGAGCCGTACAAAGCTGGCCAAAATTACGATCTGAATAGAGCTCTAAATGTACAAGCGCCTTTCAATAATATGAAGGATAATGCATAAAATTCACACATCTTTTGTGACGCATACAAAACAAAAACAAAAGTATGAGAGTGCAGTGAGAGATTTTATCGACGGTTATCGATTAATCGATCGTTTTTGTTTCTTCGACGTGGTATGATTTCTATATATATAATAATAATACAGTAAAAATATTTTGTCTGTACATTTAATAATTATGACAAACATGAATAGAGGGACACTTAAAAAGAATAATAGAAAGCAAAAAGTTTTTTTTTTTTTAATTTCTTGTCTGACGGTCTGTCTGTCGATATGTATGTCCACATTTTTCTCTGAAAGTACTGAACCGATTT
>DWAO01001587.1:0-18377 GCA_018230605.1 Heliconius congener
ATTCTGGAGGCATTGCGTGTTGAGTGGCAGAACTCAACGCCGCGCTTTTGCCTCGGACACCAGAGCGAAGAAATGGAATTATAAATTTAAGTAATATTTGATATCCTCGAGTGGGGATCGAACCCACAACTAGTCGGTTGTAGAGTCACACTTTGTGCCGCTGCGCCACAACTGGCCTCAAATTCTATCTTCAGTCTATTTTATATTTGGATACAAAATATTTGGATATTAACGTTTACGTTTGTTGTTTTGGAATATTTTCAATTATTTACAATTTTGTATCTCAGCCTACCTCAGTCAAATATATTTTTTTATGCTTCACGTTGTATTTCGCAATAAGACACTCCGTTCAACACTTTTCATCGAATTATAAAGGCATTGTGTCTTGAATGGCAGAATTCAACGCAACTTTGCCTCGTTATAAGAGCGAAGAAATGAAAATATTTCATTTCTTTGAATAGGATTGAACCCACAATCTGTCGCGATTAAAATCACACTCTTATGTCGCTGAGCCACGACTGGCCTCAAAAGTTTATAAATATAATAAAAAAATCAGCTATGGCACGCTTGAAACTTAAGAAATCGATCAAAAATCTGCTTATCGCTGTATCCGGGAACTAGACTGCGGGAAATATGAATATGATTATTTTATAGAAAAACAATCAATCGATCTCAATAGTGTTACATACAACTTATACACGAAATAAGGAAACATTATGCATAAGCATAATTATTATGGAATAAATTACGATTATATGAGGACGTAACGATCTCATAAAGCTGGCTAACAAATTTTATTTCAGAAGTAAGAGTTTCTGGCAATGTAATCATCACGGCTTGTGGTCATGCGGGACGCGTGCATAATTTAGCTAATTGTTTTGGCTGGTTAGAGTAAATTTTTAATATTATATATGTGCGAATAAAATTTTAAGATATGCTTATATGTTTGTATATATAAGTATGTATATGGGGCTTTCGTAGTGGAACGTCTGTCAACGCAACGGTTGTGGGTTCAATTTCCTTTATAGGAAATTATAGTTTTTTTTTCTCTCTCTGGGAACAAGACAAAGCGCGTTGAGTTCCATCATTCAATGTCTCGAAAATTGGGGGATACTTGGGAAATATGCTCGAAGTGCCTCATAAGAAGTGCACCGACATTTTCTTAGATATTATATAAACTATTAGAAAGTGAATAAAAATGACAACCTCACTCACTTCAATTAATAAAATTGTTTCCCCATGAGGTACAAATAAGAAATAACTCAATTGAATTACTCTTTGATACCTCTCTATATTAACTAAAGTAGTGTCGTAATTAAAGGGAGAGTCGTCTCGCTAATATTTTAAGGAGCGTCTGATAGAATCTTTTTATCGAAAATGTTTAGCGATGTGAAAGGGAAATATGAAAAATATATTTTTTTCTAAGTCAACTGTCGTTACAATATTGCGGGATTATATTTTAGGTTTTCCATGTTTTTGATTTAATAATAAAGTGAGAAATTGGAAGCGTGATTTTACGCCATTTTACGCATTTAGCAGGGTTAGACAGAGGAAACTTAGTGTTTAGGAGACTTTTAGGACCTTCTCCAGTTTCCGCCCAATTTTTGAGACATTGTCTGTTATGTGGCGGAGCTCAATACCATACTTGATCTTCTTACTACAACGACGGTATGAGAATATTTTGATCCTCCGAATGATAATCAAACCCACGATCGTCGTGCTTATATTATATTTACGGATACTATGCCGCTGTGCCTATTTTGTGTATAAATGGGAAAGTTACTATTATAATTAATATACAATGTATAAATCAATTAACTTTCAGAAGCGTTTAGTATTTTCAAATAACTCGTTGAATATGATGTAAATTTTGACATATTGTATAACTTTTATATTCAAATCAGAGCTGATGTCTATTTAAAGCTTTACGAATTCAACATTTTTAAAGTACATACTTACTTTTAGCTTGAAGTTAAAAATATCTTCATTTTACATGTAGGTACCACACAGTCTGGTGTAGGTAGCAGAAACACTTTGAGTTATTTATGTAACGCATTCGAGAGTAATCTTTTAGACGCTTGGTAGTCTTGCAAGTAAATGGTGATCAACTACATTCAGTACTCGTATGTACGATATCATTATTGATATTTAAACTAATTACAATTTTCAATTGATTTTTTTTTTATTTTTAGTTACCAGATACAAAAGTTTAATGACTCTTTTCTCAACTTTTTTTCTTCATTTGGAAACATTGTGTATCAGATGAATCCCAGTTATTGTCTGACAATATTTAGGATCATCTAAGTAGAAATATATTTTTAGAAAACATATAAAATAAATATGTAGCGGGACTTGAATCCACGTCTCTAAGAAACCATCCAAGTGCTCTAACTTCTAAGCCAAGAGGCGTGTGTTTGATTGATAAAAACGTATAGCTTAGTACTCACAGCGTATAGACAGGTTCCGCTATGTTGAAATGTATAATACTTTTCCTAAAAAATATATTTTCATCCTCAGTTTAGGCTAACATTTTAAAATGTTAAAAACTCCTATATAAATATCAATTTGTAAACATTAAATATCGATTATAACCAAACATTTTAACACAATCAACGGTCAATCGCAGTGGCAACCTTATTCACTGCACGTCCATACAATTTACATCCAGTGAAGCGGGCTGTGTACCTGCTGCCTTGCCTGCAGTGCAAACTAACCTAAGCTAGTTGAAAATAGACTAGCCGAAAGCAAATATGGCTGGGACCTAAAATATTGGCGAGTCCGGTGCAATAAAGCGATAACAAGGTAAAAAATATATATATCTAGATATAAAATTTTTTCAGAAATTTGTTTTCAGAGCTAACACTCAGCTGGTGAACCTAAAATATAGATATTGAATTTCGTGTATGGCCTTTTTTTTAACAACTTTTTATTTTATATCATCGATGTATATATGCGTGAATATTTTAAAATCAAAGAGCTAAAACGAAACGGAATGAATATTCAATTAAAAGAATCAAAAACGATATACTGGTATAGAGTTGATTGAATGTAAAATTTTGTTATATATATACAGTGTAATATTTTTAAAATAATAAAAATATAGTTTTCTACTGTTCTTCTTCTGTACCCCGCATGTAGTAGGGTAGATAGAGGGAGCCTAGTGTCAAAACAGTCCGCTACCCACTTTCCGCCGAATTCTAGAGGCATTCTGTGTTGAGTGGCGGAATTCAACGCCGCGCTTAGCCTAGACACCAGAGCATAGAAATGAAAATATAAAATATTTCATTTCCTCGAGTGGGAATCGAACCCTGCAACCTGTTGCGATCACAGTCACATGCTTGTATACGCCAACACTGGCCTCATGTAATATGCTTAGAATAATAATAAAAAAGTTTTCTACTAGGCTTCGTATACTAACTCTCTATAAATGATTTCCTTATATTGTCAATTTATATTCAGACAGGCCGGGATCACTTTACTTTTCACTCTCTGTCCTTTTACTTTTGCTTTAAATGGGGATAGAACCTACATATTTTGTACAGATCTGCATTGCATTTCTCAATTTTAGGGCTACATATTTATTAAAAAATACTTTCAAATTTCAAACCAAAATTATTGTACACAGTTATATACAACTTTGAAATTATTAATATATCAAGTACAGCGTATAACAAATAAAAACTGTCAAAATTTCCCAGTATTTTAACGTCTCTTGCTCATATCTCCGGCCATGCACGTAAAACACATTGCATTTATATTATTATAACATTTGAAAAACACACCAGTTTCCAGTATACGTTTTGACAGTTCCTCTAATGAAATTTTTAGGTTAGAAATGATATCTCAGATTAATGTCACATCGTACGTGACATACAGCTCATGTGTATCGTATTGCAAAGGGCAAGGACCTAGTGCTGGCTTGCTTTTCGGAGCGGAACCCACTATGTGGTTGACGTCACATTTATTAGAATTTCTCTTTAATTTATAGTTTATATATATGTATAGTGGTGCAGGGGCAGTGGCGAGTGATTGTAAACGCGACAGATCGTGAGTTCGATTCTCATTCGAGGAAATTTAATATTTTCATTTCTTCTCCCTGGTGTGGAGACAAAGCGCACCGTTGAGTTCAACCACTCAACCCGCAATGCGTTCAGATTTCGACAGAAAATGGGAAGCGGAGTGTATTAACGTTAGACTTCCTCTGCCTATTCTGTTATATGCGGTAAGCTGAAAAGGAAAAAATATATAAATTTATAAACTAATTTAAAGATTGTAACTTTGAGGTTTTAATGATAAACATATAAATAGCGCGCGAGGGAACGTTTTAGTAATATCAAAATATTAGTTATTTTTTTTGGATAATTTTTTTAGATCGCTTTTTTGATACTCTCTGAAGGTTTATGTCTGACACTATTAAAAATAAAAGAAAAGACACCTCTATTCCGTAAAATATTTTAATATTAAAAATACAAGTATACCAATACAATGTACTTTACATTTAAAAGCTGAAGTAAATGAATAAAGTCGGTTTTCTATACAATTATAGTTTTTTTAGGTCATGAAAAAGTAGAATATTCTTTATGATACATCGCAGAAAAGCGCATTGTTTCGTAACATTTGAACCACAAACGTATGCGTGTATGTGATTTACATAAACGTATGTTATGTTTACCTTTCACTAAATTGCATTTTATTTACATTAACGTATCTATATCTCGCTAGATAGAGATCATTTAGTATATATTAATTTCGCTTATTTTCCATTATTTTATTGGAAAATAAGTATGGCCTAGAGTGACGATAAACACTAAAGAAAGAAAAATAATATCCATTTCATTCATTTTAATGCAGCGGAAATCGAACCTGTGCCTCTTTGATATCGTCTAATATCTCGATATGTTCAAATTGATATACCTTTTCTAGAATATTGTTTATTATCTATTTTTCGCTCATTCCAGTGACGTTGGTGTTGAACAGCGGAATTCAACACCGCATTTAGTCTTAGATATTTTGGGCTAAAACTCACAATCCCAAAGTCCAAACACATCAATGTCCCTCAGTCTATTGTTATTTATTTTAATAATGAAATGAAATGAAAGATAAAATTTTGCAAAATATTTTGAATGGTGAATACGAGCTGAGTTGTCAATAATAATTATATTTGACTGGCACTGCCTGATACTCGGGTATCGCGTGTCGGTTTTCGCTAATCTTCATTGTGTATTTTTCATAGAGTAATCAACTTTTCTTTAGTTAAGTGAAAGAAGAGGTTTTATCGTACAAATAAAATTAGCTATCATATGTTCGAATAGATATGTATATTATATTCATTATTTGAATAGAAAGTGGGGAACGGAGTGTTTTAACACTAGGTTCCGTCTGCCTTCTTTGCTGTGTGTAGGATACAGCGTGAAGCTGATTTAATTTTTGAATGCTTTGCAATGTTTATTAAATTAAATTTGTTTATGTTACTTTGAGAATTTCGAGGCTAATTTACAAGTTGCTCGGAATTTTATCCACAAAGTTTAGGCGTTAGTGAATTCACTTTATCCTATGTTTCTTTGTAAAATATAAAACAAAAACAAAAAAAACACTTTTTTTACACTAACTGCTACCAGTGGTATAGAATGATTTAGAAAGTATAAAACTATTAGTGAAAAATCCAATATTCCTGGTTCTATCAACAGACCATCTCGATGATACTATATTATTGTATTATAACCTAAAATACTTATAACTACTAAGTTTCATCATGATATAATTATTTCAAAAGGGAAAGAGAGTCGTGGCGCAGGGGCACAAGGGGTGTTTTTGTAAACGTGGCAGGTTGTAGGTACGATTATCACTCGAGGAAATAAAATATTTAATAATTTCTTTTCTTTGCTCTGATGTCGACTAAGCAGAGAATAGAGAATAGAGAATTCTCGAGAATTCGACGGAAAGTCTTCACACTAGACTCCCTCTGCCTACCATTCTACATAAAAAAAGGTGATGAAATTGAGGTTAAATTTTATTATATAGGGACAACTCCACCTAATAAAAGCGTGTCAAGAAGACAAGAAAAGATCACCAAATAAAATCCATAGTGTTCATTGAAAATTTAACAATCTAATAAAATTTATCTACTACACCATTATAATGCAATAATACTTATAAATTTCAACAGATAAACAATACAATACAAAACAATACAATACATTATTTATATTTAAGTACAATTTTCTACGGGTGCTTTATTGAATCAGTGAAAAACAAATACGTGTTCGTAGGTAATTTGCCGATCCTTATCCTTCACGCTATGTGACTATTGCTTAGCCTCACGTATAAAATTGTTTTGAAACTAAATACTGTGCGCTAGTACCTAGTACCTAGCGTACTCCAGTACCGTGTTACGATTAAGAGAATAAGAGATAAAGGTATTTGTTCAGTTAGTTTTCCAAGCTTTTGGATTTATTATTTATAATTGTTGTACAGTGTATTTTCTAGAAGATTTTTCTAGAATTTCCGTAATTCAGTTTCTTTTTTTAGGGTTCCGTACTTCAAAAGGAAAAAAATGGAACAGTTATAGGATTACTTTGTTGTCTTTCAACGCTATTTATTTTGGGATTGCCTAAATGCAAGGTGAAATTAATAATATTTTCGGTATTACTACTAATATATTTCATATTAATAATAGTCATAGTCATTTCATAGTTTACAGTTACACAAATAAAAATCAAATTTCAAGTCAACGCAAGCGAAAGATACCATCGTTTATGCATCGTTTGTTCTTCATTTTGTAAGCAAATCGCCGCTTAAACGAAAATAGGGTGCTTCCTACTTGTAAGACCTAGTTGCAGTTATGAAATTTGACACGAAGTGAGACTTCTAATTAAACTAAATGGAAAACTCTAAAAAGTGGAAAGTTACAGATAAATCATTACAAGTTTTTGTTTGCAGTTCATATCATACAAAATAAGAGCATACGTCTCCAAATTTAAGTTTGTCTACTTTTATAAGTTGTAGTTCCCGTTGACCTAAGTTCCTGAAATTGGTAACGGACCCTCGATGCACGTATTGCGACTCATACTTGACCGATTTTTATTATGAATACAAGAGTATTATTGCGTTTGAGGCCATCGTAGCGCAGTGAAACAGAGTACACAATCGCAATGGTAATTAGTTCGAGCCCCAATCCAGGAAATAATTATATTTAAATTATTATCTTTGTCAATTTTTGATGAGATAAAGCACAGCGTTAGGTTCTATTTTAAGTCTAATCGAGCGGAAAGTGGAGGATCTTGATAATCGAATATATTTGCGTACCCTGAAAAAAACGTAAAACTGCTATTTACTATAATCAAGTCAAGTTTCAATCAATCAAGTTTCAAGTTCAAAATCTACATAATATAATATTTGTTTTATATATATAAGTACAGCGTGACATTGGAATCAGTTACCCAACATATAATTGACTAAGATGAGCGTACGAAACAAAATGATTTACGATTAGGCCGTCAGTATTTTGTGGTGTAAAGGATCATTTAGTATTACGAAAAGTTAACTTGAACCAGTCGTGGTGTAGGGGCACAAGAGCGCGACTGTAAACGATAGGTTGTGGCTAATATTTTCATTTTCTCGTTCTGGTAACAAGGCAAAGCGCTGCGTTGAGTTCCGTCGCTGACTCGTGGAAGTGTATTAATAATAACGGAGCGTCTTAATAGAGTTAAGATATGTATATAAACATAAAGTTTAAATATTAATATTTTTAAAACCACATACCTAATGCGATAGAATAAAGTAAAATACATTTAATGGTAAAATCGCGGAGAAGAGGGAGTGCCATAATGTCCCAAATAATTAAACATATCGCTCACTTAGTGCAGCAATTACGTATTTGCACTTTTCGAAATAGTTGTTTCGTAAATAGTCCTCCCGCGTTCATTGACATATTTCATTTATTTTTTAAATACAATTACGTCATCGATTCTCCAAATGAATGATTTACCATAAACAGCGAGAATCTGTCCGCCCAATTTTGGGACATTATATATTTTTGAAAACTATTTTAATATATCTATCTACACATCATCAAGCCCGAGATGGAAATCGAATCCACAACTTTTTCAGTCAGATATCGTCTATTATAAACTAAATGCTATATTAAATATCAAACATACGTGAAACATACAATATGGAAATATCTCTTAAAAATAATGGAACTTATTTGAATTCGGCAGCACAGATAGTTTATGACCTGGATTCGTATTCCATACATGGAAATTTTTTAACGTAGTAAATGACATAGCTTAACGACTGCTATCAATATGTTTTAAACACGTATTTCATTACTCTTTGAAAAGAATTCTGAAGCTTATGCAGAAAAAATGTCTGCATTTTTTTTGCATACTCATAAAGGCGTCGAGCAATATACATTTTTTTAATTTATTTTTTAACTTCACACTTAGTTAGAAGAACCTTGTTCTATCACAGCAGGGAAAAGAAAATAATTTATTCACCCGAGTGAGTATCAAACCCAAAACCACTGTGCAAGAAACACTCGTAAGTACATATGTACATGGAGCTTTAGAAATAATTATAATTTTGTTACAACAATGATATTTATTATCAATTACAATATTATGTTGCAAGCAAATAAGATACTACGGCTTATCAAAGGTCATGATCGTGAGAATCGGGGAATCGAAACCTTGGTAGACATCTTCTGGGTCAAAAGTCACACCGTGTACAGTCACGTAATATTAGAAAGAGATTTACTATAATATGTTGTAATATAGAACCAATGTTAGCGTCTTGCTTAAGCCATGTTATTATGAACATACGTGTCTGTGATGAGTGGAATTTATGATGATAATTAACAATTTTATTTAGAGGCCAATTATGGGGCAGGGGCACAAAGTGTGACTGTAAAATCGACTGGTTGTGGGTTCGATCCCCACTCGAGGATATGAAATTATTAGTTACATTTATGTTTTCATTTCTTCGCTCTGCGTTGAGTTACACCACTTAAAACTCAATGCCTCCAGAACTCGGCGGAAAGGAGTAACGGTGTGTCTTAACACTAGGATCCCTCTGTCTGTCTAGAATTTAGGCTGTTGGATATGAAATAATGGATAAATAATAATTATAATTATTGGTTTTTAAAATTTAGCTATATATTTAGGCTAGCTAGACCAAACAATGTTAATAGTATTACAAAATAAATCTTACGCTATGGACCTAGAAGAGACTATGAACCTACTATTATAACCGTCTTTAGTAACTGAGGTCTTGACTGCGCTATAATGAAATTATAAACAGAACGGAAATTCAGATTCTTCACCCAATCTTAGTGGTAAAACACCTCTATTTACATACTATTGATGTATGTAAAGCGTATTTAAGCGCAGATAAATTGAAGGAAGCAAATATTATTCGAAGCGACGCGACGCGAAATGTCAACAACTGTCTTTCTTTGAACAGTAAAAAGTTCTAAGATAAGTAAGTACCTTCGATATATTCAACGTGTGGTAGAAAAGGTAACATTATCAGGTGTTGACAGACGGACTGACATAACCAGTCAACAAATAGTTTGAGACTAATCGATCTTGTACAAACAACCCTCGATAAGAAGGCACGAGACGTGACGACGATTTATATATTACTTTGGATATTTATCAAAAATATGTTTTAAAAAGTTACTTGTGACTGAGGCGGTTGTGGGTTCGATGCCTTCTCGAGGAAATCAATTATCGTCATTTTCTGGTAACAGTATAAAGCGCGGCGGAGAACGGAGAGTCTTAACACTATGCATCGCGTGGTGTAGTACAGTAAAGATAAAAAAAAAATAATTCTTTAGTTATTAACAATTTCGTGCATATTTTTTATCGAGTAACAAAACATAAAACAATAGCACGTTAGCATTGACCCAAAGCGTAAATAAAGAAGGACATTTAAAAGTAAACATATAATAAAAAACCTAATTTTTCACACTTTTAAGGAACCGTACCGTAGAACTTTTTATTTGTTTTATATCAACTTGTTCCATTTTTTGTGTGTGAATTATATTTTGTAAAGAACAAACATTTGTTTCGGCGAGGAGGCGGTAAACTGGTAACTGGTAGGACGTGCGGTCGCGCTTCACTGATTGTGGGATTATGCAGGAAACCAAACTATAACACCTAATCTTTTATTTTATTTTTGCCCTTTTCTATAGCAATTGTTATAGTTGACATAAGAAATTTACTTTGTACTTTTCTTTTCTTTTCTCTTCTTTGTGGGCCACTTAAGTTAATTAAAGCTACGTGGCCTATGTATTTAAGTGATTTAATTTTAATTCCTTTCTCGTTCTCGTGATTTAATACTACAATTTTAACTTAATAAGTACTTGGATTTTTGACATTTTTGACAATGACGTTTTTTATCTCTATCAACAGTCTACAAATGATAAGAAAATTGTTAATAATCTTTACATATTGTTAAATAATCAAATATACTGAATTCGGTGATGAGTGAGGTTCGAAAGTGTCTTAGCACTAGGCTCCCAGGTTCCCATTGCCTATCCCGTTATATGAGACCATACAGCGTGAAGCAAAAAAAAAGTCAATTGCATTGAGTAAATTACTGCTAAATACTGATGTTAGTCTTGTAAGATAAGTTAATTATTTTTATTTATTTCTCTTTAAATATATTTACTTTAAATTAGGTGAAATAAAAAAGTACAATACACGTAATGTATCAATTTCACCAGAACTACTATCAGATTTGGAAAAAGTCGACACAAAAAGCAAAATGTATGTCATCCTGTGCCATTCATATTGCCATTTTTTACATAAAAACGAAAGAGTCTTAATAACGGGATCTTTTCAATATATTTTATTAGTACCACCATGTTTTTTAAAAAAGTAGAGCGTGTAAAAATATTAAAAATTGTTCTGGCATAAGCTTGATGCCTTCAAAATTTTTAATTAAAATATTGAAAGCGCTCATCAATATATTAATATTTTCATAACTAATTTTTCTATCTTTACTAGTCTCCTCATATGTAGTAATAAACCTCATATGTAGTAAAACCGTTCAAGATATTTATTTTTAAAAACATTAGATGCCAAACTCAATTGCACGCTTCACCTTACCAGCCCAAGAATATATAAAATATTCAATTTAAGCATTCAGAACTAAAATCAACAAATAAAAAATCTATCCACAAGCCCTGGCCGTCCAGGTTCAAATAAAAATCCTCACTTTTACCCTCAGGCATAAATCCCTAAACGATAATGCACCACGATCAACCTATCATTCAGCTCACCTTGCCTTATAATTACAGTTGGTATTCGCCGAAGGGTCCAGGGTGTACAAACTAGGCAATTATCGTACGCCCCCGGACCTTTCCCACGGGCAGTTCAAATTGTACGTACATACATACATACTGACGTGTCGAACATCGCGGCTCTCTTATTTTCTAGGATATTGTTTTCACTGTCAACGGAACATCAGGTTGTTGAAATACTACAGACCATGTTCAGTATTCATTGAAGAATATCTTAGAAATAGATTTCTTTTGTTCGATTTGTGAGCGAGCAATGGACGTGTGTCATGAGAAAGTGGGTGTAGAGTATCACGTTACTTTTCTTGGTACAAGGAGTTGTTTGTTCGGCTCCGTGAGAACCGTCTGAACTGCATAGGCGTGACATCGACAAGTTTTTGTTTTGGTTTTTTTAGGTATTGGTAATAGCTGCACTTCGTGATCATGACAATGCATGTTGGGTGTGCAATGTGAATATATAAGGAGTGCCTTCATTCTTAAGCAATGACTGATATTTTGTTTTTTTTTGTGTTTAGACACTGTTGTCCCACTTTTCGTTGAATTTTCGAGGACTTGCGTGTTGAATGGCGGAATTCAACGCCGCGTTTTTGCTTTGGTACTAAGGTGAACACATGAAAATATTAATAAATTCTATCCCTGCGAATCGAATCCATAACCGCCGCGTTCCAGTCACACGCTTATACCCATGTGCGCCATTGGTATTTATATAACTTGATTTATTTTTAGAATGCATTTGTAATAAGATAATTAGTATTTGTTCATTTTATTTATAAACGTCGGGATAAAATAACATTAAAAGTTTAGTTGAATGAAATTTCATTGCATTTGAGAAACAGGGACTTAAGTAGGATCTAGCTGTCTCCAATACTCAAACTCAATAGTCATTCGGAGAAATAAAAAAAATATAAAAAACACATATAAACAAAACGGAAAGTAATATAACGGAATCAATATAACACGCAATAAGAGAATGATATCCAAATATAAGACAAAATATCTCTATATCTCTACTTAAGATTTAAATCCAATAAATAGTAAACGTTTCGTAAGTCTTCTAATATGCACACCACATTAACCTATTTGATTTTCTCTCATATTTGCCTTCCCTCCCACCGCTCACACAGTAGTACCTAAAAGCTGAGATAACTTGAAGTTATAAAGCAACGTGTTCCTGTGAAATTTGGCGGAGATCGTCTAATTTACTCTCAAAGCGAGTATCTCACAAAAAGTGAACGTTTTGTATCGGATGAGTACATTTATTATGTCGTTTACAGTTTACGAGGCAATTACACAAACTGTGGTTTCTTGTCGGAGACGGTTCGTTTGAACTTTACATATAGATGTGCATTTCATTGTCCATCCCATTAAGTGTAAGATTCCATTCCTAAACAACTCTTTCATGTATATATAGTGAGTTTAATTTTTTAAAAAGAACATATGTAGTTATTTAGAAAACGTATAAAAAAATATTTTTCTTTCCTAATTGTGGCATAACATTTTAAAATTATAAAAAATAAGAACATATTTTTTTATTAGTTTTACGGTGTATCACGTAATAAGAGGGTAGGCAGAGAGAATAGGCACTCCGTAACCTGCACACCGCTTAATTTTTGAGACTGCGCACTTTGTCTTCTTATCAGAGCGAGGAAATACAATTCATTCCCCGATTGGGAATCTAACGCAAAACCAATATTTTTACATCTCACTCTGACGTCACGACGTTCTCTAATACTCTACACAATAGAAGTTAATTCGAATCTTTCTCATTAAATATTTAAATACCAATGAATACTTAAATGACTGATCGACGGATTATATCGCTCTATTTATGAGCAACCAATGGAGAACTAAGTGATTAATGGCTAGATTATTTTCATTAAGCTAAAAATATTCGTACATATTAGTTTTTATTTTGGTTTTTTTTAGCTTTACTCTGTATCCACACAACGGGGTACGCAGAGAGAAGTAGTTGTAGTGTTAAGACCCTCCGTTCCCCATTTTTCTACGTACGTACCTTAATCTTTGCCTCGACACCAAAGCGAAGAATTTAAACAAAAAAATATTTAATTTCCTCGGGAATCGAACCTATCGGGTTTACAGTCACACTTTGTGCCCCTGTGCCACGACTGGCTTCATATTTATTATACATATATTTTCACGTAATAAACGTTAAGCTATTTTTATCGTTTAAATCCTTGTTGAAATCAGATATAATCTGGCTATTGAATACTTAATTCTATTATGACACACAGAGCTGTCATTTTTGTTATAATCCGTGATTGCATAATAAATAATGTTATGAATAATATTTTTGGTATCTTATGTTTTTTGTAATGTTTTATTAGTTATGTATAGTCCACACTTTTTTTGTTAGGAATTTGTTTTTCGCACTCCGTTAATTATCGATAGATTTGTTCGTTTATTACTAATAGTATTTAGCGATGTTATATCTTCATTTCCAAGGAGTTTCTAAGAGTTTCGGGTTCAAATCCCGCTACGTTATAATTTTTATACGTATTAAATAATAGTTTTTAAAAGACTTTAAAAATTGTTATAAATAACGAACCAAATCGAGCCCACGACCTACTATGATATATTTCATGATAGTGTCAAGTATATAAAAAAAAATTATTATACTATTTTATTACACAATTTGAAATGTAAGCTAAGAAAACATTCATATTTTGCAGTCAAATTTTCCCGAATTCATCAAGCATTCGTTTCATGGCAATTAGGCGCTTGACCATTGTTTTAAAGAGGAGTGTAGGGTTACCATATAAAATTCCTAAAAACCTTTTTTGCGTTTGTTAAAAGATTTTTGTGTTTTTTGGCGCAGCGGCATGGGATTTGACTGCAAACCCGACACTTGTGAATTCAAATCCCACCCAGTGGAATATACTATTAAGCAGCTTCACAACACAACACGTAATGTCTCGAAAGTTCAAAAACGAGGTTTCCTCTGTCAATCCTGCTTTATGCGGGATACAGCGTGAAGATTTAAAAAATACATATTACAATTATATAATAATTGGCAATAGTAGCGCAGCTTGTAACTCTGGTTAACAGTTGTGGGCTCAAATATTAATCAAAGATGAATTTGTATTTAAAATACACCTACAGTACAACGCATTTATTTAAATGAAAAAAAAATCAACGAGAAACGTTATAAATCGAAGAAGCATTTTAAATATAAAAAGTTTATACCAATTTTGGCGTTCATCTCTTTTTTCCGTAACAACGGATATGTGATATAACATTTTTAAATCTTGAGAAAATTCAAAGCCCTCGTTCTAGTTCAATCCTGCTCTTCTGACACATACACCGATCTAGGTGTAAAATGTTAGAGTGAATTTTGTCGACGTTTCGTGTGTATGTACTCGTATTTGATTTTTATATTAAAAGTAGCATGTTAGCTAATTTTTAATTAGAATTTAATATCATTTTAGATGGAGAAAAATTTTTAATGAACATATTTTTTTTATATACTTATTTATTATTTATAAGGAATGCCATTATATTTTTATGAATTTTTATTTTCTAATAGTTCTCTCCAAATAATCTTCTAATATTTTTTGTTGTCCTATTCCTTATTTGTATTTAATTTTTAATAAACCATTTAAAGACGAAGAAATTATATAGCTTAGAAATTAGAGAATGGCACTGCTTACTCCCGATTTTTTCTTTATATTACAATTTAATATAAAATTTGCGATTTAACTGGTAACACCGTAATTTCGCCAAATATAATAACGCACCCTATATACCAGTACAATCTACAACTTTGTCATAAAAAAACCCGTTAGACCTTTGAGCCCTATCCATTCGTATTACAAATCTGTTATCCCATATTAATATTTTATGCATTCATAACAAAAATAAGAACAGCGTAGCGCGTACAATGCAGTGTGTGGGGAAGGCGTACTCGAAGGCTTTCTGAACCAAAATTGATTGCCCGCGGGGTACCATTAAAAATACATTTGGATTCCGAAACTGCTCTCCGTACAATGTTTTACGGGGTTACTCGGTTTTCGATTATTGCTTTACAATACTAAGCCTTAGAAATACTGAGAAGAGAGAGAATAACGTTTCAATTATGACCTTCACAAGTGACATTTATTTTTAACAAAGGAACTCGAGCGTCGAGTCGACGTAGCGTAGGTACTTCCCCTTTTGTATGTACTGGGGAGTTCTACTCGTTTCTCATCAATTATTAAATTTATAAATTTCATATTTTCCTTTTGTCATATTGTCATTGTTCAATACGGTTCAATAAGGTTGGCAAATAAAAAAATATTTTTGTATACAGAAGGTACAGAATAATATACTAATATAGACGCATTAGGATCTTGATGTTATATACTTATTAAATTATTAAAACGTATATCGATGGAAACGCTGTGGTGGATATATGAACTTGAAGCTTATCCCAATTGACTAGAATGATAGGACGACACATGAAAAATACAAATTCCTATCCGAGAGAGTGACATATTTAATATTTCCATTTATTCGTTCTGGCTACCAGGCAAATCGAGGTCACTCAATACAGGAAAGTAGAAAACGGAAGGTTCCATAGAGGGAAACGTTATTAGTTACTTGAAATAAAATAAATATATATATATGTAATCAGACAAAATACCTTACCCATTAAACGAGATTAAGAGAAAAAATCATATCTAAGGGACCACGTACGTTTCCGCTTATAATATATAAATAAATTATACGATTGGAAAGCCATGATATCGCGGTATAATCCTAGATAGATATTGTTTTGGAGCAACCTATTGAATAATACATACATTTGATACCATGTTTGCGTCCGACGGTGCATATTTTTTACATATTTCTTGGTCCAGTAATCTGATATGAGGCTACATCATATTTTATTATTGTTTTGTGTGCTCTTGCTTAAATTACGTGAAATGAGTGAATATAATATATTATTTTATAGTATTATAAATATATTTTTATCATGGATCGCCATATTACTTTAAGGGCGAGCATTGCAAAAAACGGCTAAATATATGTAAATTCATTGTATTACAAAAATATTCAGTTTCATTAATTCTAAAATAAAGTCCACGACACTCTATACCTATCTCTTATAAATAAGTCACAATAAAGTATTTTGTGACAAAAAATAATTGAAAATTGCAAGGTAATTTTTTTGACAAAGATATTAAAACTTACAAGCGAAAGTTATTCCATCATCAAGCAAATTTTATGAAGATAAGCTTTGGCTTTACAGCATGTAATTTGAAGTTTAAAATTAAAGTAATTCAACACGGCTTCAAAATAATTTAATTCAACGCTTCGACTCCCGCGGGGGGCGCCCTTGCCGCCGATTGCGCCCTCGTAAGCAACCACGTGGTACTTTTACTTTTCCTAAAATTACGGATAATAGAATGTATAAATTATGTAATGATTTTTATGGAAAATGCGGCATAATAAAAGAATTATAATAAAATTAATGGGCTGCTAATATTTAATATTTTCTTTCCCTTTCCCTTATTACCAGAGGTTAATAAATCAAAGCGCGGCGTTGAATTCCGCCACGCAACGCCTCGACAAATCAGCGAAAAGTGGGGAACGGAAGTGTTTTAATTGAGAACGGACGAACACTAGGTTCCCAGCGGAGGGCTGCTTACCAGCAGCAGGGTTGCTATGTGCGGTAGACGGCGTAAACCTAAACAAAAATATTTTAATTATAACTATAATACCACCTATTCAAAATAACAATGCCCTTCATCAAAGAGTACGATTGAAATAGAACTTGAAATAATATTTATTATTTGTTTTATAACAATCGGTTCATAAATAAAATAGTAATATCAATTTAAAACATTTTGATTGACAAAATTTCTACAATATATTATCGTTAAATACATAATTGTGTAGTTCAAGCGGGTGAATCCGTGAGCGAGTCGCTAGTATGTATATAATAAACCTTTGTTACTTAAACTTTAATAAAAATTTTGTGTTTGCATTGTTTTTATTTAATAACATGTTCCATGAAACAATGATAATTTTGCTTCAATTTTCTCATTACTTACGCGAGAAATATGCATACAGTCAGGATATAAGTAAATACACTGAAATGATACAAAGTAAAATCTTAAATAATATTAATTTTTGGCTTCATATTGTATATAGCTGGGTAGGCGGAGGGAATCTAGTGTTGAGGCACTACGTTCCCCACTTTCCGCCGAACTCTCGGGGCATTGCGTGTTGAGTGGCGGGATTCTAAGCCGTTTGTCTTGTGGCTACACTGTGTAAATTTATTTTGCTTACAAATGTATAATAATTTGACGGTAAAAAAGAAACGGAGAATCTCAACACTACGTTTTTCCATACAATATAGTACAACATAAATTATCAAATCAATCATCGTGCACACACAATATACTGACTAATACAACTAGCACTGATTGAATACACACGGTACACTTCCCACGGGCCCATTATCGGTGTCTTGTCAGTCAGAACCATATTGCTGTTTGTTGGAACTACGAAATATAACAAAATCAACTTGCCATAATGGCAAGTTGATTTTGTTATATATTCAAGAAGCCAGTGGTAGCGTTGTCGAGGCAAAGGGTTTGACGTGACATTTAATGGGAACGGAGTGTCTTAGTATAGGTTTTCAGGTTCTCTCTGCCTACTCCACAATGTGCGGGATACAGCGTGAAACAAAAAAAACTTGATTCTATAATACCACCGAGTATGTATAGTATTTTTTTTTGTTTAATATGTAGATTTCAAAATAAATATTTATATTCTATTAGGTACAAACAAGACTTTTACTGATAAATTTAAGCTGTATCCCGCACATAGCAGGGTAGGCAGAGGAACCGTAGTGTTAAGACACTCCGACATTCACTTTCCACCCACTTATCGAGTAACTGCGAGTTGAGCGGGGCAACTCAACCGCGCTTAATTATTTTTAAAACGTTCTATACACCACGATTGAGTATCTGATTTGGTAATAAATAACTGCATACGTTATTAAGCTATGAAATATATATATATATATATATATATATATATATATATTTATTTCTCATCTGATCTC
>DWAO01001588.1:0-18377 GCA_018230605.1 Heliconius congener
TATATATATCTTTAGGCTGTAAATGTTGGGGTTGTAGGATCGATTCTTACTCGAGGAATGATTGATTGTATATAAATCATTCTCATTTCTCTGCTCTGGTGGACAAGGCTGCGTGAGTTCCACTATACAATCGAAATGTTGGCGGAAAGTGAAGTAGAAATGTCTTAACACTAGGTTCCCTCAGCGTACCCTGTTATGCGGGTAAGCTATTTCTAGTATATATTGACGTATCTAAGTGAAAATTGTACGTTTCCTTAGTTTCGCCAATGTAAAAAGATTATTATGACAATACTAGATACAAGAAATAAAAATAAACAATTTTTTTCTATTCAAATATACATTATTCAGTTACATTTCACCACTAGTGGTTCGAAATCCCCGGACTGCTCGTTCCACTTTGCCTTTTCGAGTATTTGATGTGATAATGTTAGAGTGCGAGAAGTCCTCTTCTTATGCTTACTTAGGTTGAAGACGTCTTTGAATGTTTTTGTTGTAAAACGTTTAAGTGTAGAATAATGTGTTTTAATGTATATAAAGTTGAACTTTAATAAAATAAATAGCTTAACGATATATGAGGCCAGTCGTGGTGCAGGGGCACAGTGTGACTGTAAGCACGACTGGTTATGGGTTCGATTCTCACCCGAGGAAATAAAATATTTTATTTAAATTTATATTTGTATTTGTTCGCTCTGGTGTCGAGGCAAATTGCGTCGAGTGCTAACTAAACTGCGTGTTTAGTGGCGAAACTCAACGACGCTTCTAGAATTCGGCGGAAAGTGGAGAACGGAGTGTCTTAACACTAAGTTCTCTCTGCCTACCCTACTATGTGCGGAATGTAGCATGAAGCTGATTATTTTAATGTACACTAGGCGTCGCCTGCAACTTTAACGTTCAACTCTAAGAAAATAAATATCGTCAAGCTATATCCCACATGTAGCTTGGTAGATAAAGGTAATCTAGTGTTAATACACTCCGTTTTCCAATATCGTTATAGATATTGGAAAACGGAGTATCATAATCCAATTTTCGAGACATTGCGTGTTGAGTGGTGGATCTCAACACGGAATATCATGTTTTGAACTTTTTCTTAAAAAAGTTCAAAACATGATATAAAACATGATGTTCTCTTGAACATGGAAAATCTTGTCTTGTCTTTGTGGAAACGGAAGACGTTTCCATAGGAATATCGAAAAACTTTGCTCACCTACACTCCCTAACTTAAATTGCCACATGCCAAATTTGAGCTTTCTAAGTCCCGTAGTTTCGTTTGTGCGTTGTCTATCAATCAGTAACAGAACAGTTTTATACTTTTAGATTAAAATGTTATATAGAAAAGCTTTTGTGATAAGTTATGTTTGTATCTGAGCTGTGCGTAACTAAAAGTGTGGCGTTGTGTTTCGAATTTTAACATTTGAGTATTCAGTATTGATGCCACTATGGCGCAGTAGGACAGAGTCGAGCTATAAATGACGTGGCTGTAGATTCAATTCGTACTGGGGCGAATGATCTATTTTATTAAAATTATTTCATTTTTCCTTCTCTGGTTAGACAAGATGACGTTTAAAGAGGCGCGGGTTCCGATCCCGCTACGTTAAAATTTTTATACAATTTCTAAATAAGTACACGATTCCGACGTCCTTTGTTCAATATGCACTATTTGGAAAAAGTGGAGAATGGAGTTAAATAATCTATACCTACTCAATTCACAAAGAAAACAACGACTAACGTGGGTTGAAAATTGAAACCTTGACGGCTTAGACTTAATATTTAAAAAAAAATTGTGTGGGATTTGGTCGCACAACAATCGCCTACACTCGTTTGATGCTCACGATTATTCATTATTTAATATTTGTTGTCATCATGATATTCAGGATGTGCATCCTATGTATAATTTAGGATAGAAGACCATCACCTCCATCATCTTCATTTCATGCCTAAATACTTATTTCCTAAATAAGTATTTTTCGTTCCTAAGTGTGGAATAACACCTTAAAAAATGTTTAAGAATTTCATGTCTAATTTCCTTTTTTTTTAGTTTCACGTTTTAGCCTGGGAACCTTGTGTTAAGGTACTTCCATTAACCGATTTTTTAAGGTAACATTGCTTGTTGAGCGAGGGAACTCGTCGCCGCACTTTTCGTTAACAGAGCGAGGAAATGAAAATATGAAATTTTTCATCCCCCAAATGGGGTTCGAACCCACAACCATCACGTTTACAGTCGCACGATTATGTCAATGCAAAATATGGTAAATGTATAAAGAAAAAAAAAATTAAAAATTTCTCACATTAAGGCAATCGGTTTGGTTAGGACTGCGCATATGCTGTTTGTTGTGTATACAACAAATAGCAGATGAGAACGGATGAAACATCGATGCCCGACTTCCGAACGAACTCCACCAAACTCCTGCTGCCCTGGTCACTAAAAGGGGTCCGCTTGATACGTGACAAATAAATAAAAAAAACACGCTTGTCATCGATGTTGTACTTACTGTATATGGAACTTAGTTTACTACTTACTGTATATGGAACTAGTTTTATTGGATACTTCTGTCAATGTCATGCTCTCCTGGTGTATGGAACTATAAAGCGTTTCGTCATACATCAGTAGTGATGTTCATTCATAGTTTGTATGAATGAGGAATGCTTGCTATGTTTGTTTGTTTTTCAATAGTTTGCTTTATTACTAATTATTAAATCGTTATAGGGATCACTCTTTTTTTCTGTGTTTCTTTTTACACTATCAACCAATTTATTATGTATTTAGAGGGAAATGAAGACATGGATGGATAAAGATGTTAAAATTATGGTCTTGAACTAAATTAAAATGATATAATTATGGAGAATATAATTGTAGTAATAATTTTTTTTATTTTTGAACAGAAATTTTAGCTTTGAACATTACCATATTATAATTAGCATATTTGTGTAATTGTTCTTTTTTATAATTTTTTTAGAGCAAATGTTATGTTAGTTAAATTTCTGGGATGGGCACAAGACTTTTCTGGAGTGGGGGCAGAGCCGGCTCTCCTTATTTCTATGCCCATGTATATCAAGCGAAAATTTTTTTAGGTATGATCTACATAGAGAATGAGTGCAGAATGTTAATTTTTCTAAATAAAAACCATATAAAATTAATAAAGTAAGTATAATATAGGCGTCTATAGGTGCGTCAACGGGTCCTCTAGTTAATAGCACCTACAAAAAAATACGTTATAAATATTTTTTCAATTTATATATTTTTTTTATTTTATATTAATCAAGTATGAAATTCGAAGATGTTTCCCCTCTAGAAAAAAAATAGTTTACACAAAGAAAAAAATTGTTTGACGAAACTAGCAATTTTTATTAGTTCCAATAAAGGTTTTTTAATTTATTTAATTAAAAAATATTTGTAAGCTACGATAAACAAAAACTTATAGAATTATTATGCAAAATATATTTCTTTAAAATGAATTATTGTTTCTAAGATAATAATATTAATTAAAAACACATTTATACGTTGGGTAGAATAACATTTTAAAAATGCTTAAAATAACTAAACCAAAAAAAAATCTTTGGGAAATTGCAACAATGTTATTTATTTATTACATTTAGTTGTTCCTCAATTCATAAATATCTTGGTTCATCCTACCGGTTACTTTATGTTTTCCTGGTACGTGAAGGCATGAAGCGTTTCATATGTAAATAAATGTTCGGTGATAATTCACATTTATAGAGAGAGACGGAAAACAAAATAAAATAATCAGATATCTCTTTCTAGCACATAGATTAGAAAGAGGATAGCAATACTGCATTGTTACAATATTCATAGGTTATGTAATTCCTTCTCTTTTTATCATGACTGTAGGTTTATCTCTACGCTACGTTGTTTATTGTTTATGTAAAGAAACTTGGGAAAGATACTATAGCTATATGGTCTCCTGGTATTTGTGAGGAATCGGTTGTGTTCCATGGCAGTTAGTCGTCGTCCGTACGTACCCAAACGATTGATTAAGCGAAGGCTCTATCTATCATCCGTCTGTCCGTCTGTCACCACGCTGTAATCTTGTGAAACGTAATAGTTGGACAGTTGAAAGTTAATTTTTTAAAATAACTCAAATAAAACGGTTTCACGCTGTATCCCGCACACAGCAGGGTAGGCAGAGGGAACCTAGTGGTAGGATGTAAATTTATTTCTGTTGCCGCTGTAACAAAAAAAAACTAAAATAAATATTAAAGGGGTTCACATCAAAGTTACAACTTTGCTCAAGTTAAGAATTTACGAGACCAGTCGCGGCACAGGGGCACATTGCGTGTTGAGTAGCGGAACTCAACGCCGGGATTTTGACTTGAATATCGAATACCTCAACTGTCGCGTTACAGTCGCACCATTGTGCCCGCACTTGCGTCTCGAAGGCCTCTTTCTAATACTTAACTGAATATTAAAATAATAAAATGTCACCTGCTATATATTGGCCGATTAATGAAATCTTTTGTTTTTCACTTTCCTTCCGTAAAATTATATGTTATATGTTAATGGGCTGGAGGTTAATAAGATGTTTTTTATAAATAAAATAAAAACATTTCTTTTTCCAAATTGAAGAAAAATCTACGATATTATATTATGTTTGTTGAAAATGACTAACTATATGGTATGAATGGCTGGCTGAATAATAAAATACGTTGTAGAGAATAAAAAATTAATAAAAAGGGCAAGATTAAAAACTTTTTAAATATTTATAGTCTTCTTCAAATCTGTACATGACACCAGCAGATTTGATAGTAAAACCTCCTTTGTATGCACGAGGCACTTCTGAACTTATGCTCTCCTCGTAAGTGAAAGCGGTCGGTCTCACGGGACACTGTGCTGGCTGTGGTTGGGACGGTTCCCCCGTAACTAATTTAATTAATCATGTCATTTTAATATATTTCAATTTGTTTTTATTTTGTTTATATTTACTAGCGACCGGCTCGTTTGTACACATTATTATTTAAGACATCCATTGAAAACTAAAGTTTTAGGTAATTCAATATAATAAAGCAGTTATTTTATAGTAATACATGCAATATTTAATATTATATATTTTTTTATTTATAAGCTGATTAAAATAAAACAGACGCTAAATGTTAAGGGATATTTGCCTACATACAATAGAATGAAGACTACATTTAATTCGGTTAAGTCGTTACTGAGATTAGCGGAAACGAACGCACAGATAAACAGTACAGACATCGATGCTTTACGATTTTATCATACGTATAATATGGCTTTTTTGAAAACAATGAAGAAAGGATGGAATGCAAGATCAGTGTAAATAATAAGATATTAGAATAAGTGAAAGAAGTGGTATATCTAGGAAGTATGTTCAGTAGAGATGGAAGATACGAGATGGATGTGGAAAGGCGCATTGGGTTAACGGAGCATTGATAAGGCGGCGAAACGTCATAAAACTGCGTTTGATCGTACACCACGAAGTGTTGGTACCGATGCTGGTTTACGGCAACGAAAAGTGGCTATTACAGAAGAAGAATGAACGAAAGATGATTGCCGTGGAGATGCGATCTCTTCATAGGATATGCGGAATCAGCTTACCTGATTAAATCTGCAATGAAGAGATACAGACACAATGGCAGGTACGAACAAGGATGTTACGAAGAGAATGAAGAAGAACGTGCTGGAAGCTTCCTTATATGCATATATGGATATATTCCCATTAAATCTGCTCATTATTTTTTTTCTTCACTTCAATTACATAATTATTATTTTTTTGATACATCATTTCGTTAAACTACTTCCACTAAAAACGCGCCGAAATGCGTTATATGTTTTCTTAATTTATTATCAAAATTATTTAGGACCAGAAGTTGACATTAATTTCTATAAGCGTTTCATACTAACCTGATCAGTGAGTGCGGGGTCGGCCCCATGCGCTAGCAGCAGCTCGACAATGTCAGTAGCATCTGCAGCACACGCCGCGTGTAAAGCTGATGAACCTACCTGTTTTTAAAGAAATTATTTATTTTCTCTATATGTTCTTTAAAATTTTTTTTGCACTTCACGCTGTATCTTTTGTATAGCAGGGAAGGCAGATAGTGTTAAGTAATTCAAAACGTATCGTTCAATTTTTGTTGTGTGGCGAAACTCAAAGCCGCGCCTTGTTTTCTTAGAGCAGAGAAATAAATATGTCTATTCTTTAACAATATTTAATTAAATATTTTTAAGCGTTCAGTAGGAGGAGGAGGGAAGGGCTTGAGGCCAGTCGTGGCGCACAGGCGCAAGTGTGTAACTGTAAACACGACTGGTTGTGGGTCACCGATCTCTACTTGATGAAAATAAAATACTTATTTAAATTAACAAAAGCTCCTCGCACTGCCTCCAGAATTCTGCGGAAAATGGAGAATGGTTAGGTTTCCCGTGCCTACCCTGCGGCATGCATCGTGAATCTCATGTGATTTGAATAAAGTATATTTTTTTAAATTTGAACCTAAAACCACACAAAATTTTAAACTACCATGGCCACTAAGCGTAAAAGATAAAATCTTACATTATTCTGTAAATGGACATCGGCACCGAATGCGAGTAAGTGCTCCACAATGCCGCGACAACCTTGAGCGCAGGCCATCTGTAGCGCTGTTACACCATTCTATAGAAAACATAAAAAAACATATGATAAATTAATTTTTTAACAAAAAAAAAACGACTTCAAACAACGAACTAAAAAGTTAAAAAAAATTGTTATATAAACGTATGTACGTTGTTTGAAGTCGGTTTTTTTTGTTGAAAATTAATTTATTTTACAATTTTAATTGATGGGTAGACCTAAGAGGATTTGTCCTATGTAAAACTTTAATCTTAATTAGGTATTATTTTTGTTCAAACTAACATTTTTGCATATTGACAAGAACATACATGAAAAATATTCGGGTGAATTAGGAACCTCTCTTTTTTGTCGGTCGGTTGAAAATGAGAACATCCTCTTTTTTTAAATTGGTTGAAACGAAATGCAACGATGAGGAATCACATTTCTGACACCAATTTAAACAATGTTTTTCTTTGTAAATATTACAGTACAATTATAGTTTTTTACCAAAAAAGAAACAAATCGTTTCATTTAAAACTTGTTCGATTTCAACTGGATCCCATAATCGGAACCTAACCAAATTTTGACTAAATTATCCTTGAAGTGTATCCTTTCAAATAAAAAAAAGAATCATCAGAATCGGTAGGCGTGATATTGAGTTATTCGCGTGTATAGTGTAGCGCAGATGTTTCATGCAAATTTAAGACTTAAGTGATTTTCTCATACCATTGTCAGAAATTGACCAAAAAAATTAGACCACATGAGATGCACTAGCTTTCTCATAAAAAAAATCATTAAAATCGGTTCACTCAGACAAAAGTTCTGAGGTAACATAAAAAAAAACATAAAAAAAATACAGTCGAATTTATAACCCCCCTTTTCTAACAGGAAGTCAGTTAAAAATAAAAAAAAATTGGATTCCGTGTGCCAGTCGTGGTACAGAGGAATAAGCGAGCTACTGTTAACACGATAGGTTGTGAGTTCCATTCCCACTCTAGGAACTGAAATATTTAATATTTTCATTTCTTTGCTTGTGACGCGCTGGAGAATGCACTTTGAATAGTTCAAATATTTATGGTATCGAGTGGAGAATATTTGAGGCACTAAGCGCCACTATATGCATCACATAGTTTACGTTTATAATAAAAGTGATGTATGAACTTATAAACTATAAATAATTTAATAAGCCACAAGATGTGCTAACTGTTTATTATTATATATTACTACAATAATAATATAGTATTATATTTTTTAAATTTATAATGTATTTATATTTTTATATCAATTATCGCTTCCTATTCGATTCCCACTCGAAGAAATTACCACAGGGAGCAAATAAAAATATTAAGGGTCAGTTTCACCGGTTACAAATAAAGTGTCAGAGAGTAATTTAATAATTAATGTTATCTCACAGACAGAGATGAAAATACAAAAAAACTGTTTCTTATATTTTCACGAATAAATTTCTGGTTAATGATAATGACGTTGACGTTTGGCAACTGACGTTTCACCCTCTCGTCAATGAAACTAAAGCATAGTTAACTTTGTTACCGGCACCTTTCCTCTGTAGTTTCCAGCAATATCATTACATTCACTTGTTCTAATATCTTAGGACGTCCTTGACGTGCTTTATAGAGCTAAGAGTACTGGCGCACATCAAGAATACTCTTGTTATTCCTAACTTGAAGCGAACCAAAAGCAACTTCAGGGTAGACGCCTTGTATTCTACCGCAAATAGTTCAGTCACATAAACAACATTCTGATCTCAGTTATCCATTTCATCTCAAAATTTATCCATCTTCTATTCTATTCCTCCTCTGTCATTCCATGTAGCTATTTGTAGCGCCGTTCTTTATTTTCTGCCGTCCAGGACATGGCGTTTTGGGTGGCCGTCTTCAACGCCGTATTCGTCACCAATTGACACTTCAGCGGGAACACATTGGTCGCGTTAGGAGTATGCTCTATCAGTGCAGTCTAGTAAGGTATACGTGGCAGTTAGAATGTTGCAGCTTTCAAAAGGGCTGGCTCGATGCGAGCAAGCCTTCCATTATGGGGTCCATAATGGAAAGTTGTATATAAATTTTGTTATTTTTTATATTTAATTATATATTTATCTTGATAAGAATTAATGTCAAATTATAGAAAGGATATTAACAATCACCCGATATATTTAAATAAAATATACTAAAATCGTGTCAGTCTTTAGAGGTTAACATTTAATATCGCAATGTTTTCGGAGAACATTGTATTAACGTATCTCATAAAATGAGCCAGCGCATTCAATGTAAGACCTTTACGTAAAATGAGATTCCTAAAAATTGTTAAAGATTAGGAGGAAAACGTAGCTTACGTTTATCCCAAGACCCTCAAGTATCTTAATATATAGAAAATTACATCATAATCAGTTCAGCGGTTTGGGCTTGATGGCGTCACCTAGAGAGAGAGAGACTTATAATATTAGTATGGATACTTCAGTTTCTTGCTTTTTTATTTTTCATATTCACCTAAGCTTCTCTGAACACTACGGTAACAGTGGTATTTGTAAGTGACTACAACCTAGATTAATCACAGATTTTTTAAGAATCGTAATCGAGAAAGATATAAATGTTCAGATTGGAATTTTTAAAATCGTAAAATCTTTTGAATGGAATGTCTGATTTTAATTATTTAAACAATAAACTGAAGGTATTGAAAAAGTCTCGAATACAAAATTATTTATTTGGATAAGGATTCATATAAAGTAATGGATAATAAATATATTACTTATGCTCTGATTATAGTCGGCATTTCTATTAAACTGTTCAAAAGTAGTTGTAAGTTGTATTTTTTTTTAGATATGGCATCTCCATATATTCTTTAATGTTGTAGAACATTTTACCTATAAGGTATATATTAAGAAATCAAAAGCTATAAATATTTAAAATGCCTCTAATTCCCATCGACGCTAAAAGGAATGGCGCCTCGTGGCTAACGAATTAATTTTCTCTTACACGTGTAAGCAAATGAGCACTTATAATATTGAATAAATTATATTATGAAATTAGTGAATACAGATTCCACTTTCCCTCCAATATGGCTGTCAAAATTTGACACATGACAAGAAAACGTCCGTCCAAGGAGAAATTATATATTATATAAAGTTAGTGGGTTTAGTTTTATGAAATATAAATTATTATATATACGGTACGGTAGTTCTCTTGGTTTTATAATATTTTCTAGATTCACAGAAAATTCTTAAAAAATAAACTAGCTAACTAATCGCGACTTCGACCGTTTTACTTATTATATTATAAAACTTATATTATAAAAATATTAAAATAAAATATAAACTATGTGCTATTCCGATGTATATAAGCTATATAAGCACTGTAATATTTCATCTAAATCCGTTCAATAGATTTTACGTGAAAATAAAACAAACATCCATTATACTTTAAATTACTAATTTAGTTAAAAAGTTTCAAACGATTTTCTATTCTATTCGTGATTCGTCTATAAGTGATCAACTCTCCGCCCACTTTCGCGTGTTGAGTAGCGAAACTCAACGCCCTAATTTGTCTATCAACAAGAAAATAAAACTAATTCATTCCCCGTATTGGGACTCAAACCCACAAATAATATTTTATTTACACTCAGCACCAACTGCAACTGTCCCGGGTACAAAATACAGATTAATAAAAAAATGTGAGAAATATAGAAAAAAATTAACGACAACAAAGTATGCGTATATCATTTACGTATTTCCATGAACCAGGGGCACATAAGTTACTGACACGTTGGGGAATGCACTTTGAATAGTTCAAATATTTTTGATATCAAGTTGGGAATGCTTCGAGCTATTTCCACTATACATCGCATAGTTATATTTTTAATATGAATTATAAAAACTAATAAATAAAATAATAAGAGTTATGTGATTTTTTAACTTTTTAAACTATTTAAGTATATTTAGGAAATAAAATGTGCATGTTTTTCAATATCAATATATAATATGATTGAGATTTATATTTATAATAATATCTATTCATTTATCACGATTATATCACTTTATTTTTTTTGTTATTTTTTTTACAGCATCACGGTGTATTCCGTATGTAACAAACAGGATAGGCAGAGCGAGTCTAGTGTAGTGTTAAGACACTCCGCTCCCTACTTACCGTGGAATTATCGAGGCATTGCTTGTCTAGTGGTGGAATTCAACGCCGTTATAATTAATATATTAGCTATATTTTTATAGATATAGATTATATTTTGTATTTATAAATATTTATATCAATTATTATCTGTTATTCCCCATACACCAGGACAACATACAGATAAAACAAAGCCAATCTATCACCAAACACCAGGCAACCATAAACTTACATTATCTATTGCATTAACGTTGCATCCAGTGTCCAACAACACACGCACCAGCTCGGTGTGGCGGTGCACCGCAGCCTGGTGGAGCGGCGTGCGGCCGGAGTGGTCGCGAGCCTCGCGCGCCGCGCCCCGCGTCACCAGGAGAGCAGCCGTGGTGTGGTGGCCTCCTTCGCACGCTAGGTGGAGTGCTGTCCGGCCTGCCTGTTGATTTGTGTTGATTGGACATTAATGTTTTTTCTGTGGTACGTGTTTATGGGGGTCATACAGAATGTAAAAAATTATTAAATTTTAGGCTTTTATTTATTGTATAATATAATGGCTTAAAAAATATACTTATTATTAAGTTATAGAAAATTGTTAGATTTATAATAAAAAAAAATCAAATCAGCTTCACAGATCACATATTGACAGTCAGACGTAGTTTGCCACAATGGCCTTTGCCACGGCCCTTAGCTTCTATGTATGACTAAAATTACAAATACCCATCTAATAACTTTTATAACAAGTAAAACTAAAGAATATATAAATAGGAAATAGATATTAAATTTATATTCGCGCCAATATAGATTCACAATAAGTGATTTTCAAGCACGGCCGCACCGAGCGAGCTCTCGAACGCCGTTCTGCTAACGAAAGGTACAAAGTGCATTGAAAGCGTCGCTTCTCTGTTATTGGAAAAATATAACGGTCATTGTACATTCAACAGTTTAATTTGTAAATATGTTTATTTAAATAAGTATTTAGTTTATATTTTAATGATACCTCTAAAGGTAAAAACGGAACCTTATAGGTTACACTTTGTTTAGTTCTAAATTTTTGAACACATTCGTTGATAGTTATGATATGCTAGTCTTTTCATTTTGAGACATAAATTTATCAACTGCTGTTTGCGAATATAACGTTGTATTTATAGTATGTTTGTTTACTCTTCCATGGTTATTGCTGTGTGACCGATACACAACGCACAGCTGAAACGTTACATTGTCAAAATACAATAAAAATAGAATTGTTTTTCTTGTAAGAAGAAATGTACTATTATAATATAGAAAATCACACTTAAATTTGCGTTAAATGTCGTTTAAAAATTGTGCATATTATAGCGGTAGGCGGAGTGAACTTGGGAACCTAATGTTGAGACACTTCGCTCCCATTAAGCAAGGGAACGGAGGAAGAACTCAGCGTTTTGCCTCCTATTGCTTTGCCTCGTTACAAATAAAAATATTAAATATTCATTCTTTCAAGTGGAACTCAAACTCACAACTGTCCCGCTTACAGTCGCACGCTTGTGCCCTCGCGCCACGACTTACCACTAACTGCACAAAAGAATTAGGCTTCAATAATTTTAAGTGTAATTCAGATAAATAACTCATAATTAAGATTATAAAATTTCATAATATTTATATAGGTATTCGATATAAATATAATTTTATATAAAAGCAACGAGCCGCCATATACAAAAAACAATAACGCAACAAAAACATACGTCAGATAATCTGCAATGTACGGCCGGTCTTATCTCACGTTTGTTTTATACAACTACGTCATGACTTATGCTTGCCTGGTACAAATAGTTTTTGTTTTCTAGCCGCTTTGCGCTGTCTGACATTTAAATAAAAGCACTTTAGTTACTTTGAAGCATGTATGTACGTTTGTTTGTATGTGTTGTATTGTAAAAAGCTTTTTGATCAATGAAACTTTTTTCGTCGTGGCATAGCGGCAAAAGCATATGGCTGTAAATGCCACGGTGGTAGATTCGATTCCCACTCGTGGTAACCAATTATTATTATTTATGAATATTACTTTTATCTCGCTCGCTCTGGTAAACAAGGCAAAGCTCAGCATTGAGTTTCACCACTTAGCACGCTATGTCTCATCCGCCGGTAAGTGGATAAGGGAGTGTCTTTACACTAGTTTTTTCTCTGCCTATCCTGCTATAGACGGGATACCGTGAAAAAAAGAAATCCTTTTATAGCCGTTTTGTCTATTTTGATAGAGTAATAAATATATTTTTATTGATGATTTTTATTATGTGAAATGCACAATTGGAAGACGTTTTAATCTGTCGATAAATAGTAGTTGATTTCTTTATATATAAGTGTAAGTGTTTAACCTTTAATAATATGGCCGCCATTAAGATTGTCCAAAAATGGTCCATTAAGGTCTCGTCCCCGATAAGTGCCTGATGTTTACCAGAATCGAGGCGAACGTGCCGACTTTAAGTCTAGCGTCCCTGCTGCAACTAAAAGTGATCTTACTCCTGAGGTTCTTGGCTGTCCCAGTAGTTGTAGTTGTTATCAAATCAATACCGAAGACAAAATCCACTGTAGGTCCGGTGGCCCCCAATGCTGTGCTGTGCTAAGTATTATTTGTTCCAGAGCTACCTACGTACATAGAGCTACGACGAGGATTGGATTGTACCAAGATGTTGTGTACCTGGGTGGGGTATTTTCTTCTGTTGTCTTGTCATCATTTTATATAAAGCCATCTTTCCCGCTGTAAGCCGCCATATGGAATTTAAGTGCATTGCCCCTTAGGAATTTCTATTTGTTATTGTTATGTATTGCGGCTTTTTCCTCTTCGAGTAACACTCTTAGAAGACCTACGTTTCTGAGGTCGAAGGTCTGAGCATACAGGCTGATTCGTTAATACCATCAGATTTGCAGTGTATATTCGACAAGGTACTCCAGTCTGCAGTTGCCTACTTAGCAAGTTACAAGAAAAATTTTTGGAACTTATTAACTATATTAAGCCCGTTCCGAATAAAAGAATCAACTACATACTATATTGTACTACGTTCACGTATTAGTACAAATTTCATCTGAACGAAGAGATAAAAAGACGCATATTTCATCCATTTTTAAGGTTCCGGACATTTTAAGAAAAAAGGAACCTTTATAAGGTCACTTTGTTGTCCGTCCGTCTATCTGCCTGTCTATATGTCTAGCAAGAGCCTTTATCTCGGGAACGCTTTGAGATATTGAATTGCTGAGAGTTATAATTAAAGCCTAGATCAGATATTCAGATCTGCGGTCCCTTGATTTCCTGAAAAATATCAAGTCTATATATACTTACAAATAATATATGGCTGTTTATATCGCAAAAAACGCGTATTTCCACACTATAAAAGGATTCAAAACTAATAGGATACTTTCGGTTGACCTTGAATTATGAAATATGTGTACCTGAAGTACTAGTACTACTAGTTCTAGAAAAAATATAAATTTTCGAGAAAAAATTAACATTTGGTTAAATTCTAAAAAAATAAGAGCCTTAAAAGGGGGGTAAAATTTGGTATTTAAGCCGCTAGATCAAGTGAGGTATCAGATGAAAGAGCCCTAGTTAAGCTACGCTTGAATTTATATAAAAAGCTTGAGACCTTCAATTTTTCTACGGAACCCTGGATGAGCAAGCCCGACTCGCGTTTGCCGTTTTGCAGTAGGTCCTTGTGCCGAGTTCTTTTGTCAATTATTGGGGAGTTGCTGAAGTAGCCATACTCATACTTGTCATATTCTTGTGCTCTACAATATCTAAATGCCTTCTTGTTTAAATGTTAGGAGTTTAAATATTAATAGTTTTGTTTGCCCAGATTAAGTCCCTTGAGTTTATGTAAAAGTTTCAAGTTTAGTTTAGAAGAACTGGAAAATCTCAAAAAAGCGTTATAAGTGGTAATTTAGTTAGTCTAGAATAAATAAGCATATAAATAAATCAATTGTTAATAAACAAAATTTCAAACATTTTTTTTGTTATTGTATGTTAAGATACGTACAGAAAATATGTTAGTATATATGGATGGGTGGTTATTGTATATTTAAATTCAATATGCACATTATTCATATATTTGGTTTTTGTTCATTCATGGTTGAACGTCATTGTTAGGCTGCCGTTGATACGTTCCTTTTATTACTCCTTCTCTATACGTTTTTTTAGTGCTTCACAGCTTTTTTTTTAAAGTTCAGACTCCTAAAAATATCCGAAAATCGCTACTTAAATTTTATACGTCAGTAAGATAAAAAAAGTCCTATTGTTCAATTTATAGGTAAAATCCACGTGCATTATCCATGATACAAGAAATGATTTAATGCGAATAATTCATCCCTATCAATTGCTTACCCTTAAATTTTTACCCTTACACGTAAATTCTCATATACACCCTTAAAATGATTTATATTCTCGTTTATCAACTACCTACATACATATATACTTATTATGGAAATATTTTTTTATTCTACATTCGTAGTATAATAAAAATGCAGTGCTTATTGTTGTTTGAGTTAACCAATTATAGTCGTTATAAATCGTAAGTAGAATTGGCTTTACCTTGACATATATATCTCGTTTCATATTTACAATAAAAAGACGAAATTATTTGTGAGTACAACTTTTTTTAAGGTATTTTTTTATTTTCTTGAATTTTGCGAGGTTGTTTTAGTAGTTTTGCTATTTAGTAGCCCAGTCTTGATACAGGGAGTTCAGCGTGTGAGAGGGTGTGGATTCGTTCCTACTCAAGGAAATTAATAATTTCGTATTTTCCTCGCTCAAGTAACGAGGCAAAACGCGGCGTTAAGTTCCAACACACTCAAAACACAATGCTTACATAGAATTCAACCGAAAGAAGGGAATAAAAGTGTCTTAATGGGAACGGAGTGTCTTATCACTAGGTTCACAGGTTCCCTCTGCATACCCTGCTATGTGCGGTATATAGCGTATAGTTAAAAAAATTCAAGCTCTTAAATGAAAAAAATATAGATTTATAACATTTTTTCTTAATATTGCCATATGATAATATTATATCAAAAAAATTGTAATAAATATTGAAATATTCATTTCATACATCACTGCTATTAATAAATAGTCGCATAAAAACCATATTTGCACAAATTTGGGGTTCCCAAATTAGTAAACGCAATTAACTAATTGGTCGTTAGGACATTTACATTCCGGTCGCACGGCACTCGGGTTGTTTGTAACAAACATTAGCTTTAGCTGTATTGTATTTATAGAATGAAACGCTCGAACCAATATAAAAATTGAAAAAAAATCATGGAATTCACATCCTCTATCTTATTAATAATTGGTAAAGCTACAGTCATATAATATACAATATATATAGAAATTATTACAGTATAACTTTATTTTAAGAATCTTTCTGTTCCACTATAATATAAAATTATGTTATTATATAGTAGATATGTATCGACCTTGAAAGCTCAAGCTCACTAATAATAGTAATATGAAAAGATGGGTAAGGCCATCGTGACGGTGTAACCTCTAAAGTATCAAAGCGATGGTTGTGGGTACAATTGCCTTTTTCCTTATTTGCTTGCTTGCTCTACCCTTCTTTATGAAGGATTCAGTGGGTGAATAATTGATACTAATTATTACTATATTTTTAGCTTCACTGTGTGTGTTGTATGGCTGGGCCGAGGGAAACTGGGAACTTAGTGGTAAGACTCCTCTATTTCCCACTTTCCGCCGAGCTCAAGAGGCATTGCGCGTTGAGTGGTGGGTCTCAACGTTTTGCCTCGTTACCAGAGCGAGGAGATCAGAATATGAAATATTTCATTTTCCTGAGTGGGAACCGAACCTATAACGTCGCGCTAACAGTTGCACGCCCATAAGTCTGACGGTCTCACCATAAAATGTCGATAAAGTCGCAACGCAAATTCATATACATTTAAATGGTTTAATAATATGTTGATATATATTTTAAATTTCTTATAAATTAAAGATTATTTTTATAAATTTGTGGCAAAAATTTTAAATGAAATATTAATTATTCCATAACGATCTTTCTAGAACTAGACGTCTCAAGACTCATTATTAAAAGAAAATGAGATCACAAGCGCAGCCTCGAGCACCACCTCGGGCAACGCTAACAACATCGAACAAACAAAAAATTCACTCGTTATAAATCTAAATACTATTCGAGAGTCACAGAAACAAAAAGAAAATGTAAATACAGTTGAAGTTACGAAAATATATATTTTTTCTATATAGAATTGTTTACCGAGGAATCATCTGTGAAGTATCTAACTAAAGAATGTTAATAAAAATGTTGATTATATAAACTCTAGAAAAAAAATAATCAGCTTTACGCTTTGGGGATACCGCGTTTATTTTTTTCTACACAGCAGGGTAGGCAGAGGGAACTAGTGTTAAGTCACTCCGTTCCAATTCTGGAGATATTGCGTGCTGAGTGGCGTAACTCATCGCCGCGCTTTGCCTTCACACCTGAGCGAAGAAATGAAAATATAAATTTAAATAAATATTAGAAATAAATAAAAACTAAATTGGATGACATTATTCAAAGTCTTTACTTAATTTTAAGTAAACTTCAGGTTTTCTTTTCACATTTCATTCCGTAATCGGGAGAATTGTTATGTTTAGTTTATTTTCATTTATGCATTCTTGAAAAACAAAAAGGCCAGTCGTGGCGCAGTGGCACAAGCGTGTGACTGTAAGCACAGCAGCTTACTGGTTCGTTTCCCACTTGAAGAAATGAAATATTTATTTAATATTGTCATATCCTCGTTTTGGTAACAAGGCAAACAGCGGCGCTGCAATACACAACGCCTCTATAATTCGACGGAAAATTGGGAACGAAAGTGTTTCAATAGGAACGTCCCTTTGCCTACCCAATTAAGTGCGCGATACAGCTATAATATAATAAGCCAAAAGAAATAAATATAGAGTTGAACTCAACACTATGTATATTAAGTTAATGGACACATCACTCCATACACTTATTAACAAACTCCAATCAAGTCACAATAAGCACTGTGGAATATAAAAGCAATCATCGTTTCTCGCAAAGTCGGAAATTGGAATACAAATGGAGAATATTTTCAGCTAATTTTAGTTGGAATCAGGAATTTCGCGTTTTTGAAAGATATAATAAATTATACTAGTATTGTCGAGTGAATATAAAATAATAGATGTCAAGACAGTAGATAGATAGTAACAAGTTCAACATTTTAATATCGGTTTTTATAAGGCTTCATATTATGTAGGGCAATAACTATATAAACAATTTACAGTGGTCGAATGTAACAAGTTAATTAAAGTAATTTTTTTATAAATATTATTTAAACAATTAGAGATTTTTCTTAATTTTTTTTTCTGTTATACAAGTTTTTATACTATTTGAGAATATATTAAATAGTAACACACTCAAACCTAATATTTCTAATTCCATAACAGGTAGTCCTAAGCTTTCTCGTTAGAATTTTGTTTTTATTTCTCATTCGACTCGAATCGAGGCGATTATACAAAGCTTTCGCGGGAACGTTAATAAAAAATCAACATATAAAACAGATGCGATTTCCAGTTTTCGATATAAGCTCGATCGTCTCTGCGAATATGGGAAAAGTCTTTAAACATTTTTAAAGTGTTAATCCACGCTTAGGAAAGATAAATACTTATTTAGAAAACGTATAAAAATTTGAACGTAGCGGG